>ML792292.1:977300-993306 GCA_009831015.1 Picea engelmannii | reverse complement strand
TACATTTATTATATCTAATTACCCATTTATTATATCTAACTACCATAGTGGGTCTTATTTAATAATATAGTGGACCTAGTCCACCTTACATTGAATTACCTCCACTATTATCACTATGGGCCCTCTAGGCCCTCCCACTACCTCTCTAGCTACCTTACACAATCCACCTTCAAGGAAAAATGTACCCACTCATTCAGCAATGTAGTCAACCAATATACTACACAATGAGGGGATATAATGTTGTTAAACCAGTTACTTTCCCGGCAATTGGCATGAGCTCCTCCAAACGTTGTATTCATATCATTTTCATGGTAAAACATAGCAAATCAAGGCATCATCTAAATGGGTGATTTCATGGTCAACAGGAAAACGTAGACAACCTTAAAGCTTACATCTATCATTCAATAAATCCACAGTCAAAGATGTCAACATGGTTAAGAGTTTGTTGCCGGTTAAAACTTATTATCCTGGAGAGGTATCTATAAAGGTAAAACACTGCCCTTAACCAAATCTGGAAGTAAAAACTATACGATTGTGAAAACATTTAAAACCAAAATGCTAGGTCGATCATTAAAATCAAATGTTGGGTTGGAATTAAACTTGAATGATGGGTTGACATTAAAATCGAATGCTAGGTTGTCTTTAAAATTGAATGTTGGGCTATTTCATTTTTGTAAATTAAATTCTTGCAGAAAGGAAAGAGAAACATGTTCGCTCGCTCTGAGTGGATGTCTCGCGTGCTCCTTGCAACTCTCGCATGTCGATCGGCGAGACTTCACCGGTACCTCACAACCAATGCTAGGGGTACTCTTCTTCCCCCTTAGCCCACCGAGCCGCAAAGGGGTCACACACTCACTATCTAGAGATTTCAACTAGCTCCCACCTCACCTTGTAAGGCCGAGATACCACTCCTCACAGATCTGGGTATCCCAACTCCCACAAATTAAGTTAGTCAAGTAGATATTTCTGCAGTGTAATGTTACGCAAATAGAAGAGATCCATCCTCCATCTCATCCATTCATTATATAGAGTTGTGTAATTCCTTACTTTCCTAAAGTCTCATTTAATTAAGTTCTTTAAAATTTAAATCCTAAAAATTCCTCACCGTACAAGTGTCACCCATCCCCTTCATTCCTCCATAAATTAATTTCTTTAATTACTTAATTATCTTTATTTCCCTAACCCACCTAGAGTCACTCCTAGAATCGCTACTAGGTGTCCCCAAATTATCTTATAGCCTTTAATGACTTTCCCCATTATTAAATTGCCAATTCAGTTTAAATTAGAAATCTCTTAAATGCTAGATAACCTTACTAAGTTCAACTTTATGCTTTTTCCCTTGGGTTTCCCTTTTCTTCTTATGTTTCCCTCTTATCCTAGTTTCCTAAATATTTTAGATTTCCCTCTTTCTCCTTTTCATTTAGGACTCAAAATTGGCAGGTGTAGAAAATAACCCCCTTTTTTTCTTTTCCCCTTTTTAGTTAAAAATTTTAACTTATCATAAAAATAAAACAATTATTCCCCCCCTTTTTTTAAAAAAATTTACCCTAACAAATTTTTATGAATTATTTAAATCGCCTACCCCCTTATTGTTACAAGATTTAACAAGTATAATCATTATTTACGTTGTTTTTTTATTTTTTTACTGTTATTATTATTATTATTATTATTATTAAATAGATAGATGAAATTTTACCCCTAGCATAATTTAGACTTAGACTTTAAATTTTCGTGTTGGGCGACATTTTATTAGGGAAATTATTTTAAAAATTCATAACACGTTATTTGTCCTAAGGCCATCTAAGTTCATTCATTTATCATCAACAACGCGACATGCCCTTCAGGACACACTAGGTGCTCCAAGGGTGCCACTTGCATTAATCTGTTTCCCTTGCGTGACGTGCCCTTCAGGATGCACTACGTGCTCCAAGGGTGCGACTCGCCTCTTGACTGACTTGGTAGACATCAAAAACCCCTGGTGTCAATACTCCGCTAGGTGAACTTGTGAGAGACTAAGGACCTCTAAGGAATAAGGCCCCCGCCTTAGTGTGCACCCCTTAGAATCATCATGAGCGGCTATCACAGTCTTCCCTCACGACATCATGGGTCCTCTCGAACTAGGTAAACGTTAACCTACAGTTCGAGCCATGGCGGGAGTGCTAGTAAGTTGTGGAAAGGCTGTTGTCCACACCTCTCCCTCAACATCTCTGGTAGTCATGCGTGACCCCTTTACTCCACATGTGAGTTTGGTCGGCAAGCTATCGTCATCCTGCATCATCAACAAATCATGTCAGAATATATCCCTATCATATCATCTAATCAGATGCATGAATATCACAGTAATACAATCAAACCCCAATGGTACACTCCTCGAATCGATCCGGAGTCCAAGGGGTTCCATCAATGCTTCTGCATGCTCGAGGTCCAAGATCCTAGACACTCAGTAAAACCGAGTCAATAGCACCTGTCTATGTCAATGCAGTAAAATGAAAAGTCATCAACCCATAACACCTCATAATCAAAATAAATGTTTTAATAACATAAAATCCAGATCACTTGCGAGCAAGTTTCCTCAAAGAATAATTTTTCTCAGTACGCAAGAGTGGGATGTTACAATTAATGTATTATTTAATTAAAAATGTAATACTTTATTACATTAATATATTAATACATTAATATTTTAATACATCAATGTATTAATATATTATTCATGTTAACAATTTAATGATTAATGTAATAATATATAATTAATAATTAATTATAATGCATTACATTATACATTAATGTTTAATACTTTAATTTATATATTATATTAGTATTTTAATTATTTAATAAATTTATAATTTTATCACTTATTATTTTTTATAATAATTTATATATGGTTAATGTATTATTTAATTAAAAAATTAATACTTTATTACATTAATATTTTAATACATCAATGTATTAATATATTATTCATGTTTTGATACATTATTAATACTTTGATGTATTAATATATTATTAATGTTTTGATATATTAATACTTTGATGTATTAATATATTATTAATGTTTTGATATATTGATACATTATTAATGTATTAATATATTATTAATATTTTAATACTCAATTGATGTATAAATAATATTTTACTTATCAATATTTTAATATTAGAATGTAATATTTTAATCATCCAATGTATCAAAAATGTTTGTTTCTCTTTATTAATGTATATTGTATTTTTTTTAGACTTTATTAATATTGGGATGTTTTATTATTGTATTAATTGTATTTAATATTTTATTAATGTATTAATTAATTATCCAATACTTTAAAGGACTAATGTAATTATGTATTATTGATGTATTTTCAATTTGTTATTTTAATATTTATTTTATTAATAGTTTAATAATGCATTAATTAATTAACCAATATTTTCAATATTTTAAAAAACTAATTAATTATGTATTACTAGTGTATTAATATTTTATTACTGTATTTTTAATTTATTATTTTGATATTTATCTTATTAATGTATTAATAATTTAATGTAAGAATGTAATAATTTAGTATTTTAATTTATGTAATAATGGATTTTTATTTGTTTTTACTTTATTAATGTGTTTGTACTTTAGCAATGTATTCATTAATTAATACAATACATTATTAAGCTATTTATTAATTAACATTAATACTTTAATTTATACATTATATTATTGTATTAATTAATACATTAATACAATTATGTAATAAAACATTAATGTATTCATTCATTATTTATTTATTATTACTTTATGAATGTATTTTTGCATTAGTGATGTATTACTTCAGTAATGTATTTATATTTTTTTAACGTATTAATAATATATGAAAATATAATTTACTTATGTTTTACTTTATTAATTAATACTTTATATTAATACTTTATTATTAATTTAATGGTGTATTTATTTTATTATTTAATATATTATTTTATTTATGATTAATGTATTATTTTAATTTATTATTACAATATTTAATTTAATATATTAATACTTTAATATATAAATTACACTTATGTAGTAATGTATTGTTAATATATTAATACTTTAATAATGTTTTAGAAATATCAATGTATTACTACTTTATTAATTTTTTATTTTATTAGTGTATTCATATGTTAACAATGTATTAATTAAAAATGTATTTAAAAAATATAAATTAATTAATACATTACATTATTAAGGTATCAATCATTTAATATGGTACTTTATACACTAATTTAATTTATAGATTACATTAATATACCCTTACATTATTAATGTGATAATCAATCACTCAATGTATAATTAATGTATTAATACATTATTACATTAATGATAATGTATAATACATTATTACATTAATGTATAATTAATGTAATAATAATTCAATATGTTACATTATAATATTAGTATTTTAATTTATGCATTACAATAATGTAATAATGTATTACTAAATACATTAAGGTCAATTAAGATCAATGTAGTACTATTTTATTAACATGTTAGTAATATATTACTTTATTAGTGTATTAATATTGTATTAATGTATTAATACTTTAGTAATGTATTTATTAAAACATTTAATGTATTATTTTATTACTATATTTTTACTTTAACAATGTATTAATTAATTAATACATTACATCACTAATCTATCAATCAATCAATACCTTACATTACATACTAATGTAAATCAATATTTTAATTTATACATTACTTTTATATCTTGCATTAATGGAATACATTAATAGACCATTAACTTACATACATCATTACATTAATATAAAACATTAATTATATATTAATACATCAAATATGTTTCCCAAGGCATGTTGACGGTCAAATAGCAACAACCACTTTATAAAAGTGGTTGATATATGAAAATGGAGCCCATCAACCTATATCAACCAATTTTATAAAGTGGTTGTTGCTTGTTAGTGGCATAGTTATCTTTTCAAACAGATTGGATTCTTTGCGAGGAATCTTCCCTGAATCTCGGATAAATTGTTCTCATTCCATCATTCCTCATAGACACATTACTTGAATGTAACAACCATCTAGGATGTTAGGAAATTAATCAATTCCTTGAATACATACACAATAACAGCTTCATTTTAGCATAATTTCATTAATTTTCATTTACACATTTATTCTACATTTGYTCAATGATAAATCTAGATAACATGATGAAATAAGTAATATGTTAACTCTATGATTTAGAACTTAAAGAAAAGTATATACAAAATATCAATAACCAAATACCATCGAAAAATACCTCCTCCTTAGCTTGTCGAAGCTCATCGGTTGTAATGTAGTCCTGGGTGCTTCCAAACATTCTTTTCTCGCTTTCCCAGAGTGAAACAACGGAATCCTCCCTGCCAACTAGGAGCCTAGACGACTTCCTAGCTCCAAGAAACCTTTCGGTTTCTTGTCCCTCCGTTCTCGTGACTCTAATAATAGCAAAACACAAATGCTCAAAGAAAACTATCACAAGAATTATATCTTCCAAGAATTTCACCACCTCTCTCCGTGCTCAAACCACTCCATCATCTCCCTATTTATCAAGTTTCCATACACACATCCCCAAGTCTCCTCAACCACCCTCATTATTATCCATCAATCTCCCTTATTTAGATATTTTGGGAAAATATTAAAATAAAACTAAATATAAATGACTTGCATTAAACAACAATAAATAAAATGAAAAGTCTTTCTTCTCATGCTAGCTAATAAATGTCATTTGATAATTTCCCCCAAAATATACATAACACCCCACCATGCTCATTTAATTCATCATAACCACCATCTATCAAAGTCAAGAAGGCATTTAATGCTTCTAGATATTTTCTATGCAATATAATTTACATATTCAATAAACATTCAATTAAATAGTTAATAATATACTTTAATAATTAATACATTATTTACTTATACTAGTGTACATGGGTAGGGTATGTGTGCATAGCTAGCAGACACATATCTCATGTATGTACTAATGATAAACAATCATGACTCTAGTGCATAGTTCCTATATGATCACCAAGACATGTAGGACAACATATCAAGTAATGCATCATTTAATATTCTTAACGAACTAAATTAGATCAATTCATCAATAACTCATTGTCACACTTAAAATTTCAATATGAAATCAAAGAGGGTTTTAAACATGGTAGGAACCTTGAAGTGAGTAAACAATAGTGGCATCTCTAATCCTGAATCAGTATTCTTAACTAACATTGAAGCATCCTTCCTTCCTAACCTACTTCCATCTTCCATCCTATCCTTTTCTCTGATGGACTAAGATGGAGCATCAACTATATTGACCTAACTCCAGATAGAACCCATAAGCGGAAGTATCATACATCTCGACCAAGCTTCCCCAATAGGCATCTAGAAGTCATCATCACACGTCTAGGTGAGCGTGACTTCACACAACCCTCCCACGACTCTAGGTTTCAGAGGATAAATGGTGGGAAATACCTCCACCCCTCCTCGTAGAACTAGGTTCAACACCCTACATCAAGCCCTATTGTGCAACTACTATTCTTAGTGTCACGTCATCAAACAATCACTCTGGAAAATTCATGTGTCCTATGAGAACCACACTTACCACAGATCATAGCAATATTTGAATCATAAATAAAACAATAAGTACAACTTATAACATGTGTTATATTCTCGATGTTTAAAACATCCAAGTTACCTCATCACTATATTCATTTGGCCATCACATATCTCATCAACCTGTAGGTTAGTTCACCAATAACTCATATCCATGCAGATACATCACATTATATAATAATCCATAAGTTTCATTGATGTTTAATTAAGAAATGTATGTTTATTTACATCATGTGTTGCATTTATTATACCTTCACACCATAACTTGAACTAATATCCATGTATCGAACTTCCCCATTTTAATTTTCATGTTTAAACAATCAGAGAACTATCTTTGTCATGAGCATATATCATGTAACAAATAAGTAGTTATATATGTGTGCACATCCCAATGTCTAACTCAGTCTAGTTGACTCCAAACAAATGATAAGCGTTGAATTACTAAGATAGTAAAAAAAACAATGTTCTAAGTGTCTAAGGCCAAAATATGGGGTGTTACATACACCCACCCTTCACAAAACTCCATCCTGAAGTTATTGTCAGAATGCAAGGTAATCATAATGTGTGGTATTGACATCTCCCGAGTGTTAGCTCTTTTAATTTTTATTTATTTCATTATTTTCACATCTTGCATACTATTGTTCTTTACCATACATTAGCCTTTTAGCAACGTGAATAACAATTATCATGTCATCTCACCTCTACAATAACATAACTATATCAATAATTTCAAGTATATTTAAGCACCTTTTAATTAATCCCTCGCATTATATTTATTCGAACCATCAAGGTACCTTTCAAACATAAAATTTTCAGTATAATAGTCACCATAATTTAATATGTCTTTTTGTTGAGCAAGATTATTAGATAATTTGATTTCTTCACACTATCCTATAAATCTTTCAATAATGAAGACAACTCGTTTATCTCACCATTCTAACCCATACCTCAAATTTGTCACTATTTCGATGTTTGGCCTAAGATCATAAAGGGATTCCAACACTCTTAGCCTTATCTTTTACTCCAATAATATTTATAGTTATTATTCCATAATATTTGTTGTTACCATTCCATGTGTTTATATTAATTTCAAAATAATAAATAAAAGAAATTGTTATTCACTTTTCATTGACTACTCTAGCATAAGATGGTAGTCTAAAAAAATGTCTAAGAGGTGTATCCATAATTGCAAATGGAATGTAGAGCAGGCTTCTCAAAAAATTAAGGATTCTCTATCGTACTCTTTGAAATGTGTGTCTCACATATGGTACATACAACCTTGTATTTGTTATTCATCTAGGCAATAACTAAACAAACCATACTAATAGTTTTCTTTTATATAACATTTATATATATTTATTTGAACTTTACATAGCAAATTAATCTCCTTAACTAGAGATTTTTTCAATATTTTTAATAATATAAATAATATTGTTGTCCCATTCTTGAATAACTCAATAACCTCAGAATTGTATCATATGTTCTATATGTTTTGATATGTTCTATATATTTTGGTTAATATAATGATGTTTTTAACTTTAAAAGAAAACCTAATAAATATGAGCTTTTAATGACTTCTTTACACACTTAGTATTATTGTTTTAAAGATTTTTTTTTTTTTTTTCAACATAAAGGGGTAATGAATTTGTGGTAACTTACAAAAGTAATTATATACATGAAAAAAAAAAAATCAAAGTCAAATTTTCATATTTTAAATTAAATTTATCCATACAAATTGATACAAAGAAATGTTCTCACATACATAATTTTAAAATAATAAATAATAAAGCAAAACAAACTACAACTTTACTCAATTATATATATTTCTTGTTTTCTTCGTATAAAAGTATTTTCTCCCTATAATTCTATTTCTACTTTTATATATTGATATGTAAATTTTTATTTTTTTTACAAATTATATATTTATAATATACTAAAAACATGAAAAGATCTTTTTAATTATACTTTATATATAAGATAATTATATTTTATATTTTTATATATATATATGCATAATTGGTAAGATGTAATTATAATTATAAAAGATTTAGAAAAGAAATATAAGCATGTTGAATTATATTCAATTAGATTTTTTTTATTTTTTTTATTTTTATTATGAGATAAGATCGAATGATGACCATAACCACAAGAATAATAACATTTTCACCTAAGAACATTAAGTATAAGTATAATAACATTATACTTATTGTTTATTAATATATCTAATAAATATACCCCGGATGGGGTGACACGTCGCCCAGGGGTCACAGGTGGATTCCACCCGGCCCAGGCATAAATGTTATGAACCGCCACCCACGCGCTTGTATTAACCATGGAGGACGGATACAGCAGCAGGGGCCGGACGGAGAGACCCTTCCCGCGAGCGAGCATTAACGTTTGCAGTGGTTCCGGGACAGCCAGAGTTAAAGGAGAAAGGATGGGCTCGGCTCTTGATCATTTGGCTTTTAGTATGCCCGGATAGGGCAGGTCTGCACTCACCTCGGCTCTGAGCTCTGCATGGATGCGCGGGTGCAGCCCAATTCTCATTGTGTCTAGCATACACCGTGACGCTCTGGTGTGACTTTGTATCTCGTTTATACTCTGGTTGTTCGGGCGCGGTCCAGCATTCTTGCTGCTTCTCCTTTTGACCGCCTCGCGGCAGAGCTTGCTCGTCCGCGCTTTGCGCCTTAACTTGCAATTGAATACTCACTGCCTCGGGCCAACTGGCCTTCACCTGCACTTGCCCTGCTCCTCCTTCATGGCCAGGAAGCGAGGCAGACCTCATCGTGGTGCGGCATGGGAGGCCCATAAGGCACAGAGGCGCCGTAAGGAAGAGCTGGAACGTGCCTTGGCATTGGCGACGTCCATTCTCAGAAAGAAAAACAGGGCTGAAAGAAGGGCGTGGCTTGCCATTATAGCAGAGCCTGGTGTTGATAGCAGTAAACATGTTAAAGGGAACACGTCGGAAGCTTCGCAGAAAGGTCGTCCTGAGGAGGATTTTCCCCCCTGTATTGTGGTTGAAGATCCGTCCATGGCGGACATGTTGTTCCCTATGCAACCTCGAGTGGCGACCCATCAGGAGGCCTGCAAGCCTAGTCCGACCTTGTTTGATGATACCCCCGGCTGTATCGTGGAGGAAATTCCATGGCCTGGGGACGATACTTGCAGTTGCCAAGGTACACAGGTGACCGACGCAGGTTTGAAGGACGCAGAGGCTATCATGGAGCAGGAGGGCGCAGAGGCTAACGTGGAGCAGGAGGGGCACGAAGTGGGTTCTGAAGCGGCGGAGGACGTGGGTGGCAACATGCATAATTTTCTCATCCGGGATGAGCACCTGGCTATGATGATAGACATTCGTGGGCACCTGTCGGATTTGGAATACCGGGCTCTCCTCATGGGTCAGCGCATGGACATGCTCTTTGACGCATTTTCCAATGCGCCTGCGAAAAGGAGATGTCCCCTCTGCGCACAAGCTTTCGCCATCCTGGCAGGGACCTCGCAGCATACCAGCAAGGATGACAGGTCACCCGGCACTTAGGTTTCTTACTTGCCATCTCGGTTTCTAGTTTTAATGATCTAATGTTTTATGTGCACTTAGAACTTCTGACATCTATTCTGGTTTCCTACGGGCAAGACAGATGTCACTCTGTTATTATGCTTTTTAAGCTATTGCTACTTGCCCTCTACATATGCTGGTTTCCGATAATCGACAGCATTTTGTGTGGCTCCAGGCCTACTTTTCTGTATACTTTGTTATTTTTGTTTATCTAATATAGCAGGCTCCACTTTTTTACTCAAATATATATATATATATATATATATATATATATATATATATAGAAATAAGGACTAAATATCTAATTATTAATATATTCGCATTAATGCTTTGAGCCTTCCTTTTTCTTAGTGTATACATTACTATTTTAATCTATCTTATAATTTTCATTCAAAATATTTTACTAAACATTAATATCCACATCGATATTAGTTATAATGATCAAAGATTTGCTAGTTTAATTAAACTTGATCATTTTTTTTATTTTTTTTTTAATTATTAATCTTTAAAAAAAATAAAAAATTTAATCTGGTGTGTCATGACTTTACTCTCCTCTATTGGATTTTTTTAAAGTTTAATCTCTTACCGTGATATGACTTAATAAATTGACTAAATCAAACTTATTGTCTATTTATTGTTTTGTTCTGATAAATTCTCTTAGCCTACAAATATTAGTCTCACCACAACGAAGAAAATTATTTGTCATCTCAACACATTAAAACAAAGCATGATCTTACTTAGTGACATAGTCATTAATTGATAAGTGACAATTATGATTATAACCACCGTTGTCAAACTAATTTCATGAACAATACATAATGGTTAAATTTGCAAGGTCCATGTACTAATTAAACTTTCACTTACGCACAGATGCTTTTTTCTTGCATTATAAGCAAAACAATAAATAGTTCTTGACAACATTGTCACTCCTTCCCTTAACCACCCACTTTTGTGATTTCCATTTTCTGTCTAGCTATAGGGAATTAGGTTTCCTTCCTCTTTTATATATATATATATATATATATATATATATATATATATATATAAACAAAATTATGTCAAGGTATTCCTTAGCTAATCTTATTCACAAGAAGGTATTGCGCCCAAGTCAAATAGAAAATATATAAAATAGGTAAGCAGTTGGGGACGATAAAGTCAATTCCAATGGGAAAACAAAATTGGGTAGATCGAATTAAAAAAAAAATCAATTACAAGGTACGTATATATATATTCCACCAATTACATATCTATTATTTCTATTTATCAATAGATATATATTATTTCTATTTAATAATAGAGTACAAATCACACTTATTTATGGTGTTTTTTTAATTTTTTAATTTAAAATAATTTATTGTTTTAGAATTTAATTATTATTATTATTATTTTTAATCATGTTTCTTGTTTGTTTATATATATATATGATTATATATTTATAGAAGTGCATGTTATGATTATATATTTATTTTATTATCTTTGCATACTATGATATGATAATGTTTGCATTACTAATTTGATTGTTTATTTTTTAATAGACAAATAATCTTTGTAAAATTGTTTTCAATTGTTTCTTATGTTGTTTCCTTATGTATAAATAAAGCTCATAATTTTGTGTGGTTTTAGCATTTTAAATGGGTCAGACTATATTAGTCAATTAGATAGAACCAATTACTTTTCTCTAATATCATGTTAGTGTCTTTGAGCTTATGATTATCAAGAACACTTCACTGTCACTTATGATTATGAAGAACACTTCACTGTCTTTGAGCTTATGATTGTCAAGAACAAGAGTTGTCACAAACCCATGTAGGTTGAAATTAATTACTTGGTTTTATCTATTATCACTCCAAGAAACTCCTTAGGGTTGTAGACTAAGGATGCTTGGTAACTTAAAAATAATGTGTAGGTATGCTTGGAACAATGGGGTATTTAATGATCAATGTAATAGACAACTCATCACACATCTAAAGAAATAGTGTTTTCAGGAAACAATGATCAGATCAAGTAATTTGAAAGGAGAGGATGAAGAACACTAATCTTGATTGCCAAATACAACTGAATGTAGGGCTTAATGCAAGATAGAAAGTGTTAGGACCACACTATGTACCTTTTTGCCTATACTTTTTGCCATTATTATACTCTTGATCACCTATATTTAGACTCATACTATCACTTTATCTGATCATCCCAAAGGTATACAACATCCCTTCTCATTACTATACGTTTAATCTGTTTTGCATAATATTTTACATCACTCTCATACTTGACTATTGATTAGAAATGCATTAAGTGTTCAAAACTGGAGATTAGCATTTGAGGCCTATGCTGAAACACAGAACTGTCCAAGGTCATCGTTGCTGAAACACAGAACTGATGCTGAAACACGGAGCTGCTATACAGTCCGAGGTCACAGATGCTGAGACACAGAGCTACTATACAGTCCAAGGTCGCAGATGCCGAAACACGGAGCTGTTACACAGTCCAGAGTTGCAGATGATGAAACACGAGGAAGCCGTTACAGTCAGCAATCAACAAGCTCTAACCGTCGTTCCTACACAAGAAGCCGACACAGTCAGAGTGCAATTCACGTGGCTGAAACAACCCGCGAATTGCGATGCTGAAACAACATCAGCAACAACGAGAAGAAGTTGTTACACCAGTTGTAACAACAATACCTCATCCAGCTCCTGTAATAGCATTATGTTGCGTGAAGATAGGACATCCTATGCTAGTTTAGAAAGTAGATCCGACTAAGGATAGGACTGCGATAAGCATTGTAATTATTGTATCGAAGGGATTTCCTCTTTAAATGAGGGGAAATCATCATTCGAGGGATTCAAGTTTTATGTATTGAAACGCTTCAGAGAGAGGGACATACTTCACTTTTGCAGACTGTAATATGATGTTTTGACAGATGAATAAAAGACTGCTTTGATTATCCATCTCTAGCTTTCCCGTTTCAGGGGAATCTTGTGAGAAGGGAGGGCCCACCTTCATCAAAAGATTCACCCGTTAGTTTTAGAAGTGTGTTAGTTCAATCTCTGTTTATATTTTGATTAACTTTCGTTTTGTTGAAACACTGCTTTTAATGAATCTTGCTTTGCTGAAACACTACTGACTCTGTCTTAGTTTATTGAATGAATTCGTAATTCTTTTTATCAGCAATCTTGTGTGATGATTTTATGAGGCTAGCCAGAGATTGGGTTAAAGGTTCCTGCGTAGACAAGAAGGAATCAAAACACCTTGTCTTCTGTAGATTTCATTTAATTCTGCAAGTGTGCTAGTGAGGGATTGGGTTAAATGTTCCTGCTTAGACAGGAAGGAATCAGAACACCTTGTCTTCTGTATATTTCATTTAATTCTGCAAGTGTGCTAGCCAGGGATTGGGTTAAAGGTTCCTACTCAGACAGGAAGGAATCAGAACACCTTGTCTTCTGTAGATTTCATTTAATTCTGCAAGTGTGCTAGCCAGGGATTGGGTTAAAGGTTCCTTCTCAGACAGGAAGGAATCAGAACACCTTGTCTTCTGTAGATTTCATTTAATTCTGCAAGTGTGCTAGCCAGGGATTGGGTTAAAGGTTCCTGCTCAGACAGGAAGGAATCAGAACACCTTGTCTTCTGTAGATTCCATTTAATTCTGCAAGTGTGCTAGCCAGGGATTGGGTGAAGGGTTCCTGCTTAGAAAGGAAGGGATCAGACCATCCTGTTCTCTGTAAACTTTAATTCCACAAGTGTGCTAAAACAGAAATAGGGTTTAAGGCTCTTGCTTATAAAGGAAGGAACTAGACAACCTTGTTCTCTGTTAGATAGAGTTAATTGTTTTCTGCTTACTATTTTCATAAAAGAGTGTTAGAACTGAAGTCTCTATTTGAGAGTAAGGGTCATGTTCTCTGATTGCAGAATAGTTGTTCTTTCCCATTGCAAGTGTTATTATAATGTAATCCAGGATTCTTAGATTAATCTTTAAAGATCTGCAATAGGGAAGTTGCTTTCCTGTGATTTAATTCAGAACTTCAGTTTATTTAAGCAAGTGTGATTAGTATAAGTTTCTTTACTACAACACTAAGTTGCTTTTGGAATTGAGCATATATAGTGTGTGGTTATCTTTGAAACAAAATACTTCCCTAGGTTGATAATTTATGTATCACTTGGTTGTTTGAATCAATTAAGCAATTATAGTGACCAACATTTTGGCGCCGCTGCCGGGGAAGATAGCTATAGATTTCAAAAGCACTTGTGATTTCTTTTCTTTAGATAAACAGAATGCATGAAAAACCCCAAATATACTAACCCTACAGGTGGCAAAGGAAAAGGAAAAGGAGGAAGAAAGACATACATTGACGAGATTTTATCCAAGTCTGAATCTACTGCTCAACGACCAAACCTCCCAAAACAGAATTCCCAGCCTTCATTTCAAGCAATTTTTGGAAGAGAGAAAGAAGTTTGGAGTCCTAAGACAGTCCAGAAGCCAGTAGGAGACATTGAGGATAGAGAAAGTGCAGCAGGGGAGCAGACAGAGGAAAACATGGATGAATACAATGAAGAGTTGCATCACGAGGAATAGGTAGAAGGAGAGGTAAAAGATGAAAATTATTTCTCTACATTAGGATTTCCTATTAGTGACCTCCCTAGAGGAATAGCCCCCATGAAAAACATTCCACTCTCAGCATTGCCTAATTTTCATGGTTTATCTTCGGAGGATCCTAATGAATTTCTGTTTGAGTTTGATATATTATGTAGGAGTTATGATTACGTTTCTAATGCTCAGAAACTGAAGTTGTTTCCAGCAACAATAAAAGGGAATGCATTAAGATGGTTTATGAGTCTTAGAGGCCATGTAATCACAACATGGGACCAAATGAAACAGAAATTTTTGAACAAATATCAGGACTACTGCCGAACGAGAGAAAAGAGGGAGGAGCTATTCAAGATGATGCAGAAAGAAGACGAGAATCTGGAGGACTTTGTAGAAAGGCTGCAATACAATCTACAAAGATCCAGTCATCCCAATGTAAGTAAGGATATTCTCAAAACCATTTTACTAAAAGGGGTAAGGGACGACTCTTTGTATATGCTGAACATGCTTGGGAAAGGGGACATATCCAAGGAATCATATGATGAAATTGTCAATTTATGCAAAAGATGTTCAAGGGGAGCTTCAAGAAACAGATTAAATAGCAGGGACACCACATTCTCTAGAGTCCAAAAATCAGCCAGCGGGGGACCAACAAGAGCCGAGATAGGTAATCTACTTGAAGATTTCAAAACTGAAATGTTAAGCTCTTTTGCCTCACAAATGGATACCCTGCAAATTAAGAAAAAGCAAGCAGAAGCATAAGCAGCCTTGTCTACCTTTTGTTCTCAGTGCAGAGATAAGCATCCACGAAGAGAATGTCCACTGGACAGGAAACCAATCTGCACTATCTGTGACAAAGACCATGACACCCAAAATTTTCCATCTTTACCAGGGATCAAGGAAGCATTACAACCAACGGACGAAGAAGCTGAAGCTGTCTATCTGATGACACAGAGGAGGCAATGGCAACCGCGAGGACAAGGTATGAACTCTAACATGTCATTCGCATCTTCTAATCGTTATTTTTCTTTCAATCAAATGAGTTACCCCTACAATCAAATGCAGTACACTAATCAAATGAACTACCCATCCATACAACAAATGTACCCACCCATGCAACAAACTTACCCACCCGTGCAGCAAACTAACCCACCCTTTGTTGATCCCTCAACATGGACCCCTTGGCCTCCACAACAACAACAGCCATATCAGAATCAGTGGAATCAAAACTGGAGAGGACAACAAC
>ML792292.1:893510-933684 GCA_009831015.1 Picea engelmannii | reverse complement strand
GAGCACCATCATCACTATCGATATCATATAAAAGCATCAACTACATCATCTCTTTAAGACATACTCCATCTGAGTAATGATGTTGAATAAGTCTCCCACTCCACAGAGTGATACAAGAACTATTCTTCTAATCCGGACATATGTCTTAGAAGAATAATTGTTCCAACAGATGTTGGAATCCATGCCATGGGATATAAGGACTATTCTTCTAATACAAACATACGCCCTAGAAGAATAATTGTCCTGGACCATACACTGACTATCCATCTAGCTGGTAATCATTTTCAACACTATTGATAGTCTTCATGGAAATCACAACAATGCCATTCAATATAAAAATATTGTGTCTATCCATAGTAGTACAAAACTACTATCCAGTGGTACATAACCACACCAAGTAGCACATGACTACTTGATAAGTGACACATAGTCACAAAAAATGGAACACATCCAACACAGTGGCATGTAACTACTATCCAGAGACATACAGTCTCCATAGTGATCATATCATCTAATATCAACATGTATAACAATATCATGATACATACCGAGTCATCTGGGCCATTCTTCCACTCACATATGTGAGATTTGGAAGAACATCTTCCCTCAGAAGGTAAAACATCAGCCATGCGATATTGGACTATTCTTCTCAAGCATATAAGAATAATTGTCCCTTATTTCTAAGCCTAGACCATTCACCTAACTGGGCCATTCCTCTGGCACTAATCATAGTGCAACCTCGAGAGAATGAGTCTACCCTAGAGAATGGTTGTCCCTGATCGTTGAACCTGGACCATTCACTTAACTGGGCCATTCTTCTGACACTAATCATAGTGAAACCTGGAGAGAATGAGTATGCCATAGGGAATGACTGTCTGGACCATTTCCTGAGTAAATGACTGTCCTTCACCAAACTCCAAAATGGACCATTCTTTGAAATTTCTCACAATTGTGAACTTCGAAAGAATGAATTATCAGCGAGGTGGACCATTCTACTTGAACATTACTAAGAGTGACTTCCAAGAAGAGTGATTGTCCTAGACCATTCCCCACACTGGCCACAAGGGGAATCGATGTATATGGTACATCAGCAATCTATCTAACCATTTTTCATTATGAAAAATGATTGTCTGAGTTGGACCATTTTCCGAACTAGAAAATGCCTATTCGTCATAAATATCAAACCACTTTCCGAACTGGAAAGGAAATTCTCATCCGGGACCATTTTTTGAACTGAAAAATGATTGTCCATAAATAAATAACACATCAGTTCTCCCTCCCAACCTCAGAGTAATCTCTTCCTTTTTCAATAAGGAAGTCATGCCATGAGCCCCAACTTGTTTCCTAACTATGAAAACTTTTCATCTTGGACAAAAGATTTACCAAAATGTATGTTATTTTCTCATCTGTGGAGATATATTGGAGAACCACTTCTCTTTTCTGGACTTCATCATGGAAAATACAATGCTTGATTTCAATGTACTTCGATTTGTCATGGAACATTGGTTTTCTCTAAAGGCTTCATATAGCTCTAATCATTACAATATATCTAGCTCATGACATCGTGGCAAAGCTCAAAATGAAACATATCCAATTAGCACTTCTTCTTTCATCGTGAGAGTTTGACATGGATTAGCAATCCATCATCTCAGACTTCTGAATAACTATTACGATACGCTATCTCTGTTATAGAAAGTTTTCACTGCGCTTATGTTGTATATGAGATACTCTGCATTAGGTTGTTTGAATCCATAAAAGGTCTTCTTATATATACATACATGCATCTCTTTATGGTATAATATTCTTTTTCACTTGCTTTATTTGGGAAGAACAATCTTTTACATGTAAATTCCAATCCATGGATACTGGTAAGTTGTCGTTATAGTTTTTCTCCCTCCTTGTGGAAGAACCTATGAATCACACAATGCATCCATTCACAAGTATTTTTCACATTTTCTTACATACACTGTTATTTATCATAACTTCCATTTCTTCTTCTTGATTGCTTCTAGTGGGTTCATACCAAGCTGGTAGTCTTGTGATTCTCGATATAATAACTAGTTGTTATGGATTCTCTTTATTTATTGCAATCTTCATGTTCTTCATCATGTAGAACTTTATCTCTTGGGTCCATGGAGTCTTCTATAGATTCAATGCCCTGAATATTCCAACTTCTTCCCTTCATCATAGGATCATGGATGTAGATGGACAACTAAGGATACTTTAAGGATTCTTTTCGAGGAAGACTTCTTTTGAACACATGATGCTTATCATGGCTACTACTTTCAATGGGAACATGAACATATACTTCATAATCGTCAATGTATGATATCATTTAGGATTATCTCGCTCATAATCCATGTTTCATGTATGAATGCATGCTCTTCTTTTTGGAATTATAATTATCGCCCTCTATCTAAGAGATTCCATGCTTCCGTCTGCATCCTTATTTCCTTCTACAAAGTGTCATAAGTCTTATTCTAATTTCCTCTTGATTGTTGACTTCTTTCTGTTTTGACTTCTTCCAGGTCTCTTCAAGTTTGATTCTGATTTCGTTTTATCTGGAAGTTGTTACTTATATAATATCTTCCACATGAATTGTTACCAATGATTGTCAACGTACTGCATCTTTTCATATACATTACTTGACTAGTAATCATCGTAATAGTAATCCTCATCTTGTTATTCTTCCATAGGTGTTGTTTCACTGACCATATTATATTCTAAGGAAGAGATATATAGGAACTATGTAAACATGGTATGTACGAGGACTATGTTACAGAAGAATATTGTTACCTTGACTAGAAGAAGAAATATGATTCATCTTATTTGACTCTCTTTGAGGGTTCCTTTTCTTCGGAAACTGTTGCTTCGTGTGTTTCCATCCTTTTCTTTAACTTAGGACATTGATTCTTGTAGTGACCATATTTTCGACAGTTGAAGCATTCTATTTTTGACATATCCTTCTCTTGATTTGGTTTCTTTCTTGAGTCAAACTTCTTCTTATTCCTAAATTTCTTGAACTTTTTTGTGTAGGCTTGATCATCATTTTTCCTTTGGAATTTCTCTTTTGCGCTAATCCTTGATTCTTCTTGTGCACAGCAAATCCAAAGTTCTTCAAATATGGGATACTCATTTGTTGTGTTCATGCTTCCAAGAAATTCATCCCATGTCTTGGGAAGGCCATTGAGTACTATATTTACCAGTTCCTTCTCTGAAATGATTTCTTCAATATCTTGTAGTTGATCTCTTAACTGAGAGATTCTCACAAGGTATAATGTTATAATGTCATCATCGTTCCTTTTCATGTCACGGAGCTTATTCTTCGGACTCACTACTTGTTCAATGTTTCTGACTGAAAAGAGGTTAGTTAGGGCATCGTACATCTTCTTAGATGTGTAACGACCCCAATCATTACGAATGCAAATGAAACAAAAGTGCAATTTTTTTTTTTTTTTAGGAAGGAAGGCAATGACAAAAATAGTTGAACCACACAACTGATGACGAATACAAGAACGCAGTTCAGGCAATGGACAACTACGTATCAACCTACTAGCACAGCGAGTAGTTGGGTGATACATGTGTAATCAAGAATATAGAAAAGACCTCTCCCCCGACACAAACATGAGAACACTGACAAGCTAAGGACAACATCCATTATCCCGACATAATGGTATCGAAAACCAATAACTAGAACCTCTATGGCGTGCAACCAAATGCTTGAGGGCATTACAAACCCAAGCACCAAC
Organism: Picea engelmannii; assembly: GCA_009831015.1. Classification (NCBI taxonomy): domain Eukaryota; kingdom Viridiplantae; phylum Streptophyta; class Pinopsida; order Pinales; family Pinaceae; genus Picea; species Picea engelmannii. The sequence goes on along the minus strand of ML792292.1, from coordinate 929,935 downwards.
ACAAACTTACAACAATCAACAAAACCCACCACCAGAAGCACAGACTTCGGCCAAGTGATCATTCGCCTCTATCCAATAGGGTGCACCATGATACCCTCATCAGGATGCATGCCATCCTGAGGCGATAGGTGCAACGATAACCCTGGTGGAACATGACCTATCTTGACTAGGTACTCAAGATAAATCCAATGTGCTAAGAACCATAGGAACTTATAGGAATACTATACCTACATCCCCAAGCAATAGGTCGACAAGACGCAGATGAAAACAATAAAAGGAAAAGTGCAAGCTAAAACATGACTTCTCCAACACCCAACCATTAATCAAGTCTAAATTAGTCAATAATTCCAATCTAATTTAACATTAATTACAAATCCAATTTAGCAGGTCCAAACTATAGTTTGGTCAATAGTTACAATCTAATTAACCTTAAATGCAATCTGATTTAGCAAGTCTAAAATTAATGTCCAACATGTTGTCCAACAATATTAACAAATAAAAGTATAACAAGATATCTATTAAACATTACAACCGTTGAGTGTTAATAGTGCAATTTAAGCGGGCTACTATCAATGCTATTGATTAATTGCTCAAATGCAGGTACTTAAAATTTGGTATTGAAGTCCGATCGTAGTTGCTATGGGGGGGTATATTAATATTCAAGATGTTGGTATATAAATTCTATAAGCTATCTATCAACATTACTGCCTATTATTAATTATGTTGTAGGTGTACAGGCTAGCATTGGCTTAAACTCTACTGCGGAAAATCAAACGTTTTCTCAAAAGGAGATTGTTGTACGCTATGATACTTGTTGTCATGATTCACTGAAATTAGACATTCGATAAAAAAAATTGAGGCATTGTCAATCAATTAATGTTATTAAAATGTTGAAAACGTAGAAATTCATATAAGGAGGAACAGGCTAACTTCTAACATGGAAATACCTACCACGATCTATTAGATTCAACTATCTATTAAATTTTCACTAAGACTGTAAATGCAATACCCAATAACATTACCAATAACATAAATCGCACAACATAAAGAGTGTGCATGGTGCCAATTCGTGAATCATAAATTGTGCAGGTGGAAAATAGAATCATGGTTAATGAACACTGTTGTAAGTCACAATTTAGCACGCGGTAAAAATCATTGTGGTTTATCCCAAAATTTATCAAAAAAGGGGAAAAATCATTGTCAAGAGATAAGTAAACTCAGGGAAAACAATCACTGCACTCGGGGAATACTCAAGAAAATGCCAACTCGGTCAAGGGATAAGTAATACACAGCCATTAAGAACGGGAAAAACGCAACGAACGTGAGCATTGTCAAGTGAAGAGGATGGCATAATGCAGATGCATTCTCTGGGCCAGAATGGCTGAGGTGTCTGTAATTACCAAAAAAAGCATCCCTAGGGTAAAACACATTACAATAAAACCATTCAACATAGTCCATTCCTTTTAATTTCTCACTGCAAAATAAAATGCATTCTCATGGTAGAACGCATTACACACATCCGTAAAATGCATGATTACACCGTCAATCGCTACTAATAGATGGTAAATAAAATGCAACTAATGCACAGTAAAAAAAACACAGCCAATGCACAGTCAAGATGAGACTTTGTTGATATCTAAATCGTCGAGCCAAACACATGATAGCGTAGTCATAAATATGCATGAATTCGCAGGGGTAAAAACATGGTTGAATATATTGAAATTGTAGAGAAGGAAAATTTTCAGTCAATGTATTGAATTGCAGAGCGAACATTCGCCAGTTTGCAAGGAATGAAATTCAAAGTAAAAAGATAAAAGTAAATCGACCATCAAGACGTAGGTAAAATGCAAGGGGAAAACGTCGTCATAAGAGTAATAGCATTCGACCATCACACAGTAATAAAAGAATAAAATGCAGTCTAGAGTGGCCCAAGGCAGATTAAAAATTATCCATCAATCAATAAATTGTAGAATTAATTATTCGCATCCAGGCGCAAGACAAACACTCAACCTGGAACTATCAATAGGGATAGACGGTTGAGCAGAAACATCCTTCGCTCATCATCCACGCACAGAAAAGAAGGGCATTAGGATCTATAGGTCTATTAACACCAAAGTGATGACCGTCGATGCGGCTCCTAGCCGACTGTTGAGCTGTGTTCTGATTAAATAGGGATGAGGACGAAGTATAAGGCACTAGCTCCTCACAATAAATCAAACAAAACCAATAGGACAGTCACAACATTCTGGGATCGATTGTCAAGGGATTCAAGTCTAGCAGTGAGCTTAAGGCTATGGGGAAATTAAGTTCTTGATTACATCGCTGAGTCAAATACTTTATTACACAATTAAAAGTACAGAAATGAAAGCACCAGATCAATAGTAATATACTATGAAAAATAAAATCTTGTGTACCATAGCCCAAGGTTACCACTCTGAGTCAATGTCCCGCGCGCTTCGTGCAGCTCCTTCTTGTCGACTGTTGTGACTTCACCGGTACCTCCCAACCAATGTTAGGGGTACTCTTCTTCCCCCTTATCCCCCCGAGCCATAAAGGGGCCACACACACTGAACCAGAGAAACACTAGCTCCTAGATTGCCTCGCAAGGCCAAGCTACCACTCCTCACCGAGCTGGGTATCCCAACTCCCACAAGATAAGTCAGTCAAGTCAAAAATTATGCAACATAACGTTACGCATAACAAAAGAGATCCATCATCCTCCTCCTACCTCCTTTATATAGAGTTTCTAATTCATCTTCTTTCCCCATTTACTTTATTGTTCAAAAATTTAATTCAGAAAAATCCTCCCCGTACAAGTGTCACCCACCCCCTTCATTGCACCAGAAATTAATTTCATTAATTATTTAATTACTCCTATTTCTCTCGCCCAACTAAAACTATTCCTATAATCGCTCCTAGGTGTCCTCATATTCCCTTACACATTTTAATGACTTACCCCCTTACTAATTTACTACTTAAGTTCAATTTAGAAAGTTCTTAATGGCAAGATTCCTTGTTAAGTTAGTCATTTGGATTTTATTTTTTTTTTCTTATGTTTCCCTTTCTCTTTATGTTTCCCCATTTTTCCCTTATTTTCCTAATTCTTTTAAATTTCTCTCTTTCCCTTTTATCTAAAACTTAAATTAGCAAGTGTAGACTTTACCCTTTTTCCCCCTTTTCCTTTTTAGTTAAAATTTTTAATTAGCACAAGTAACCAACAATCAGTTTTCTTTTAAAAATTTAATCCCTCAAGGTAATTTGATTTTTTTTAATTAATTGAATTGCTTACCCCCTACTCGTCACATGTTTAAAGATTATTATTATTATTATTATTATTTCCACAAGTATCACTTAGACCTAGATTTTATTTTCCTAGGTTGGGAGACATTTTTATTAGGGAAATTGTTTTAATCTTTTTGGTCACATCATTTGTTCTAAGACCATCTAGATTTATTCATTTATTATTTAACAAAGCGACGTGCCCTTCAAGACGCACTAGGTGCTCCGAGGGTGCCACTCGCCTCATTCTGTTTCCCTTACACGATGTGCCCTTCAGGATGCACTATGTGCTCTAAGGAGGCCACTCACCTCACTATGTTTCCCTTGTGTAGTGTGCCCTTCAGAATGCACTACGTGCTCCAAGGGTGCTACTCACCTCTTGACTGACTTGGTAGACATAACAAAACCCTAGAGTTAATACTCCGTCAGGTGATCTTGTGGGAGACTAAGGGCCTCTAAGGAATAAGGCCCCTGCCTTATTGCACTCCCCTTAGAATCATCATGAGTGACTGTCGCAGTCTACCCTCACGACATCATGGATCTTCTCGAACTAGATAATTGTTAACCTATAGTTCGAGCCACAACGGGAGTGCTAGTAGGCTGAGGCAGGGATGTTTTCCACACCTCTCTCTCAACGTCTTTGGTTATCATGTGTGACCCCTCTACTCTATATGTGAGTCTGGTCGGCAAGCTATCGTCAGCCTGCATCATCAACGAATCATGTCAGAATAAAATCCATAATCATAACATCTAATCAGATACACATAGTTCATATATACAACAATCAAACCCCAATTGTCCACTCCCTAACTCGGTCTGGAGTCCAAGGGTTTCATCGATGCCTCTACATCCTTGAGGTCCAAAATCTTGAACACTCAGGAAAATTGAGTCAATATCACTTGTTTATATCAATACATAAAAATAACATGTCATCAATCCATAACGCCTCATAATCATAATCAAATGACCAATAGTATAATAATGCAGATCACTTGCAAGCAATTGTCCTCAAAGAATAAGTTCACTCAGTGCGCGCAAGAGAGAGATGTTACATACACCCCCTCTTGGTATAAAATTTGTCCCGAAGTTTCCCAGTATATAAGTGCCGAAATAATGTGTATCACAGTATCATAAGCCTATCTATCAAACAAAAATGGAAATTGTTGGTACATATCATATGCGTCCTCCCAAGTCGTCGAGTGCGGACTATAATTGTCCCACTGGACCTTGATCTGATCTATTGTTCGATGTCGTAGCTGTCGAATGTGATGATCTAGGATGTGGATCGGCTCAGCCGTGATCTCCCCCTCATCCAATACCTACAAGGAACTCATGTCAATAACATGAGTAGGATCACTAATATAATGTCTCAAAACAGATACGTGAAAAACATCATGCATACGCCTCAAAGAATTATGCAAGTCTAGTTGATAGGCCATGGGCCCCTTCCTCTCCACAATCTTGAAGGGTCTAATGAACCTAGGGGATATTTTAGCTCCCTTTCCAAACTTGATCGAACTCTTATGCGGTTTTACCCGCAAGAATACTCAATCTCCAACTTTGTAACTACGGTCGACATAGTGTGCATCGACATAACTCTTTTGTCGGTCCTGTGCTTTTTTGATCCTTTGTCTTTTGTTTTCATTTGATATTCCATTTCTTGGATTTCTTCTGGTCACACCAGGACCCTATCCTCAAGTCGATCCCAAATCAAAGGCGTCCGACATGGTTTCCCATAACGAAACTCGAAAGGTGCCATCTTAATGGTGCTTTGGTAACTATTGTTATAAGCGAATTCTACCAGTGGCAAGAATTCTTCCCAATGCTTTTGTTGGTCCATCACGTACATGGGCAACATGTCTTCCAAGATTTGGTTTGTTCATTCGTTCTGCCCGCCAGTCTTCAGGTGATACGCAGTACTAAAGTTAAGTTGGGTTCCCAAGGCCTCTTGGAAACTAGTCCAAAATCGTCCAGTAAACACTGATCCTCGATCAGATATAATCCTCATATGCATGCCATGCAGCCTCACAATATCACTAATGGAAAATCTAGCTATGTCAGGTTCCTGATACGTAGTACGCACAGGAATAAAATGAGCACTCTTCGTCAAAGTGTCGACTACCAAAAAAATCGAGTCATGTCTCCTTGGCGTTAGTGGCAATCCAATAATGAAATCCATCAAAATAACATCCCATTTCGATTCAGGAATGTCATGTGGCTATAGTAATCCTGCTGGATATATATGTTCATCCTTTACCTACTGACATTCCAGACATCTGGCCACATTGTTAATTATGTCTTCCTTCATTCCCTTCCAAAACAATAAGGGTTTCAGGTCTGCTCTCATCTTCGTGACTCCTAGGTGAGCCATGTACACTGCTCTGTGAGCCTCATTTAGGATCAAACTCCTCAAATCATCGTTCGATGGTACGTAAATTTGATTTTTAAATCTTATTAGTACATCGTCGTCCAACATAAATCCTTCAAATATTGGTACCATCATTGTGTTTTGTCTAATAAAATTCTTGACCTCTTTGTACCAGTCATCGTTGTGCTATAAAGTTAGAATGTTTTCACGTAGATTCATCTGAAGAGGCAACACCGAAAATATGCGAGGTCTCCAACTCAATGCATCTGCCACTCGATTCATTGTTCCTTTAATGTAACTAATCTCGAAGTCATACTCACCAAGTAATTTCGACCAACATCATCATCGCGTGTTCAGGTCGCTTTGCATAAAGATGTGTTGTAGTCCACAGTGGTCCACTTTTAGTTCAAACTTTTGTCCAGCAAGGTAGTGTCTCCAAACCTTCAAGGCATATACAATTTCTAACAACTCCAAATCATGCGTCACATAGTTCTTCTCATGCCTTCTCAACTTCCTCGAGATGAAAGCGATCACTCGACCATCTTACATCAAGACTCCGCCTAAGCCTTCCTTGGATGCGTCAGTGCATACCAAGAAGTTCGCGTCCATGTCTAGGAACTTTAGTATCGGTTTCATTGTCAACATCTCCTTGAGCCTCCAAAAATATTTTGCGCATTTCTTGGTCCAAACAAACTTTTTTTTCTTCTTCTGTAATTCCGTGAGCGGATTTGATATCTTCAAAAATCCCTTGACGAACCATCGATAGTATCCTGCTAAAACCATGAAGCTACGCACTTCTGGGACATTCTTCAGTGCAGGACATTCCATAATAGCCATGAACTTTGTTGGATCCATGATGATACCTTTGTTGGAGATGACATGCCCTAAGTAGTGAATATTCGATTGATAAAACGAGAATTTGGACAACTTCCCAAACAATTTGTGCTCTCACAGACACTGTAGTACAAAGCGCAAGTGCTCATCATGCTCCTCCTTCATCAGAGAGTAAATCAAAATATTGTCAATGAATACTTGGACGAACTTGTCCAAGTATTCACGGAACACCCCGTTCATCAAACTCATAAATACCCCTGGGGTGTTTGTCAGACCAAATGGTACAACAATAAACTCGTAATTTCCAAATCTCATCTTAAAGGAGGTCTTAGGGACGTCATCCTCCTTGATCCATAATTGGTTATACACTAATCACAAATCGATCTTTGAAAACACCTTAGCACCCTTCATCTGATCGAACAGATCATCAATCCTCGGCAACGGATACTGATTCTTGATCGTTACCTTGTTCAATTGACGGTAGTCAATGCAGAGTCTTCATGACCCATCCGTCTTCTGTATGAAAATAACAAGTGCACCCCATAGTGAAACACTCAGATGTATAAGTCCCAGGTCCAACAACTCCTTCAGTTGCATTCTCAACTCTTGTAACTCCGGGGTCAACATCCGATAAGGCATTCTTGTTATCGGTTTAGTACCCCGTTTCAGGTCTATGGTAAACTCCAATTCCCTCTCTAGTGGCATCCCAAGTAACTCCTCCGAGAAGATGTCTGCAAACTCTCTCACCACAAGAAGGTGTTCTAGGCCTTCTGCTACTCCCTTCTCATTTGACGCAAGGATCGCATAAAGATACATCCCTTGTGCATGTTCTTCTGTAACTGCAAGGAAGAGATGAACCTGAGGGAAACTCCATGGTTCCATCCTACAATCACGTGTGTATGTCCCTCATCATCGACCAAGCTCAATCGTTTCATCTTACAATTGAGTATCGCCTCATGCAATTCCAACCAGTCCATACTGATCACGACGTCATAAGATCCCAAGATCATGACGTATAGGTTGGCCCTGGTGACAAAATCTCCCAGGTTAAGGATACAACCCATAACCTTTCCTCCAACCTTCTGTTTGGCTTCCAAAGCCATCTCTACAAAGCTAAAATCATCCTGTTCGACTACCTTTACCTTAATCCCTTTTAGTGTTGCACCAGAAATGAAACTCTCGGTAGCACTAGGATCTATCAAAATACTAAGGGTATGGTCAGAGACGGTACCTGATGTCTCAAGCACCATCGACTGGTGCTCTGTCTAGCGGTTATTCACTGATGCATGAATCCGATGGGCCTTGCCCAAATCTCCCATGGTAGTGGGTCTAGCTGATATAGATGCTCTAGTCCTCTCCACTGGGAAGTCACGTTAGTAGTGTGTCTCCCCACACGTCCAACACCCCTTCTTTGGTCCAGTACTCCTGGTACCCGAAGTAGAAGTTGACGGCCCATTGGCCTAGAATCTTGGTCTGTTCTGTTGAACAGGGCTAAATTGTTGCTGCATTCAATGTTGTTGATGATGTTGTGGTCCCCAATAAGGTGTCCTTTATTGAGGCGCTGGTCACTGAGGTGTAGTGAAAGTGGATCCTCTCTGGAAGCCATGATACCCTGGCGACTGTCTAGATGGTGTCTAATGTTGCTGCACACCAGATGACATCGAACCTGCTGATCTCATAGGAGTCCTGCTTTGACCCCCGCTAATAAGCTCTTCCTCTGCTATGATGGCCTTCTAGATGACATCGTGCAAGGTCTGAGGCATCAGAATCCTAACCTTTTCACGTATGCTAACGTTAAGGCCAAACAAGAATCTGTTGACCTGAATTTTCTCGATATTAAGATGCGGAGCATACCAAAGTAACTCCATAAAATGAGCCTCGTACTCAGGTACCATACGGTCACCCTATCGCAAGGCATTGAACTCGTTGAGTTAACGCTCAATGAATTCCTCTGAAAGGTACCTCTCTCGGAACCATTCCTCAAACAGTTCCCATGACACATCTTCGACTATCATGTTCAATTTTGGTAGGAGCATTTTCCACCATAGAAGAGCACTCCCCTTCAGTTGAAATACCACCATGCAGAACTTCATGTTGGAGGTATAGTCACGAAGTGAAAATCACATCACCATATTCTCCAACCATGCCTCGGTGGATGCACTGTCCGGGGCACCAAAGAACTTAGGAAATTTGACCTTCTCGAGTTCGCGATGAATGCTACTAGTACCAACCGGAGCGCGCAGTGGACCCTCAGGGGGTGTTGGTGCCCTAGCCTCATCTTTGTCTAAATGGATGATCAGTGCCTCAAACATGTGCTGAAAGGACCTCATCAGCCCAACCACATCACCCATCGCTATCTACTCCTGCCTGACAACTTGTTCATATCCCTGGGGGTTAGATCCCTCAGGCACGGATGTTGCTGGAGGCGTCGCACCTCCTCCCTTAGTACCTCGTCGTCTTCCTCTCCGGTGCCCTCTAACCATGATTATTTGCACGAATACAAGTCAACTTAATTAGAAACATTATAATCAAATATCATAACAATGAAAGACGTAGTGTTCCCAAGTCGTGGGTTGAACCTTCTCTGATACCATATGTAACGACCCCAATCGTTACAACTGCAAGTGAAGCAAAAGTGAATTTTTTTATTTTTTTTAGGCATAAAGGCAAGGATGACAACAGTTGAACCACACAACTGAAGACAAACCCAAGCACGCAATTTAGGCAATGGACAACTATGACTCAACCTACTAGCACAACGAGAAGCTAGGAGAGACATGTGTAATCAAGAAGATATAAATGACCTCCCAGTCGACACAAACATGACAATGCCCACAAGCTAAGGACAACATCCACCATCTCGACACAACAGTCTCAATGACCACTAACTAGAACCTCTATGGAGCACAACCAAATGCTTGAAGGCATTACAAACCCAAGTGCCAACACGAACTTACAAAAACCAACAAAACTGACCATTGGAAGCACAGACTCTAGCCAAGTGATCATTTTCTTCTATCCAATAGGGTGCACCATGACACCCTCATTAGGATTCATGTCATCCCCAGGAAATAGGTGCAATGATAACCCTCGTGCAACATGACCTATCTGGACCAAGTACTCAAGATAAATCCAATGCGCTAAGAACTGTAAGAACTAAAAGGAATACTACACCTATGCCCCCAAGAAACAGGTCAACAAGATGCAGATGAAAACAATCAAAGGAAAAGTGCAAGCTAAAACACGACTTCACCAACACCCAACCATTAATCAAGTCTAAATTAGTCAATAATTACAATCTAATTTAACATTAATTACAAATCCAATTTAGAAAGTCCAAACTATAATTTGGTCAATAATTACAATCTGATTTACCTTAAATGCAATATGATTTAGCAAGTCTAAAATTAATCACTAATTACAAATCAAATTAGCAATTACCAATATATAACCATTATTAAAATATCAATGTATAATGCTATAGTTAAAACCCTATTAACAAAATTAATGTCCAACATGTTATCCAACAATATTAACAAATAAAATTATAACAAGCTATCTATTAAACATTACAACCGTTGAGTGTTAACAGTGCAATTTAAGTGGGCTACTATCAACGTTGTTGATTAATTGCTCAAATGCAGGTACTTAAAATCTGGTATTGCAGTCTGGCCGTAGTTGCTACGGGGAGGTCTATTAATAATCAAGATGCTGGTATATAAATGTTATAAGCTGTCTAATCAACATTACTACCTATTATTTATTATGTTGCAGGTGTACAGGCTAGTGTTGGCTTAAAATCTGCTACGGAAAATCAAATGTTTTCTCAAAAGGAGATCGTTGTATGCTACAATACTTGTTGTCATGATTCACTAAAATTAGTTGTCTAACTAAATAATTTGAGTGAATTTCAATCAATTAATGTTATTAAAACATTGAAAACATAGACATTCATATAAGGAGGAATGGGCTAACTTCTAACATGGAATTACCTACCATGATCTATTAGATTCCATTATCTATTAAATTCACATTAAGACTTTAAATGCAATACCCAATAGCATTACCAATAACATAAATCGCACAGCATAAAAGACTATGCATGGTGCCAAGTTGTGAATCAGAAATTGTGTAGGTGGAAAATAGAATCCTGGTTAATGAACATCAGTGTAAGTCACAATTCAGCACGCAAGAAAAATCATTGTGGTTTATCCCGAATCTTGGTTAGAAAAGGGGGAAAATCGTTGTCAAGATATAAGTAAACTCAGTGAAAACAATCGTTGCACTCAGGGAATACTCAGGAAAATGCCAACTTGGTCAAGACATAAGTAATACACAGCCATTAAGCATGAGAAAAACACAGGGAAGGTGAGCATTGTCAAGTGAAGAGGATTGCATAATGCGGATGCATTCGCCGGGCAAGAATGGCTGAGGTGGCTGCAATTACCAAAAAAATCATCCCTAGGGTAAAACGCCTTATAATAAAACCATTCAACATAGTCCATTCCTGTTAATTTCTCACTGCAAAATAAAACGCATTCTCATGGTAGAACGCATTACACACATCCGTAAAATGCACGATTACACCATCAATCGCTACTAATACATAGTAAATAAAATGCAGCCAATACATAGTCAAGACCAGACTTTGTTGATATCTAAATTGCCGAGACAAATGCATGATAGCCCAGTCATAAATATGCATGAATTCGCAGGGGTAAAATTGTGGTTGAATATATTGAAATTGCAGAGAAGGAAATTTGTCATTCAATGTATTGAATTGCAGAGCAAACATTTGCCAGTTTGCAAGGAATCAAATTCAGAGTAAAAAGATAAAAGTAAATCGACCATCAAAACGTAGGTAAAATTCAAGGGAAAAGCGTTGTAGTAAGAGTAATAGCATTCGACCATCACATAGTAATAAAAGAATAAAATGCAGTCCAGAGTGGCCCAAGGCAGAGTAAAAATTCACCATTAATCAATAAATTGCAGAGTTAATTATTCGCATCAAGGCACACGACAAACACTTAACTTGGAACAATCAACAGGGGTTGACGGCTAGGCAGAAACATCCTTCGCTCATCATCCATGCACAGAAAAGCAGGGCATTAGGATCTATAGGTCTATTAACACCAAAGTGATGATCATCGATCCAACTCCTCGCCGACTGCTCAAGCATGGACTAATGATCTAGGGATGAGAATGAAGTATAAGGCACTAACTCTTCACAATAAATCAAATAAAACCAACAGGACAGTTAGGATATTCCGTGATCGATTGCCAAGGGATTCAAGTCTAGCAGTGAGCTTAAGGCTATGGGGAAATTAAGTTCTCGATTACATCACTAAGTCAAACAATTTCTTACACAATTAAAAGTACAAAAATGAAATCACCAGATCAATAACAATCTACTATGCAAAATAAAAGCTTGTGTACCATAGCCCAAGGTGACCGTTTTGAGTCAATGTCCCACACACTCTGTGCAACTCCCGCTTGTCAACTGCTATGACTTCATCGGTACCTCCCAACCAATGCTAGGGGTACTCTTCTTCCCCCTTATCCCCCTGAGCCACAAATGGGCCACAAACACTGAACCAGAGAACAACTAGCTCCCATCTCACCTCGCAAGGTCGAGCTACCACTCCTCACCGAGTTGGGTATCCCAACTCACACAAGATAAGTCAATCAAGTCAAAAATTCCATAGCGTAACGTTACGCATAACAGGAGAGATCCATCATCCTCATCCTCCTCCTCCCTCCTTTATATAGATTTTCTAGGTCATCTTCCTTCCCCATTTCCCATTTAATTTATTGTTCAAAAATTTAATTCAGAAAAATCCTCCTCATATAAGTGTCACCCATCCCCTTCGTTGCACCAAAAATTAATTTCATTAATTATTTAATTACTCCTATTTCCCTCACCCACCTAAAAGCATTCCTAAAATTGCTCCTAGGTGTCCTCATATTCCCTTACACATTTTAATAACTTACCCCCTTACTAATTTGCTAATTGAGTTCAATTTAGAAAGTTCTTAATGGCAAGATTCCTTGCTAAGTTAGTCATTTTGTTGCTTCTTTTTTTTCTTATGTTTCCCTTTCTCTTTATGTTTCCCCCTTTTTCCCTTAGTTTCCTAATTCTTTTAAATTTCCCTCTTTCCCTTTTATCTAAAACTCAAATTAGAAAGTGTAGACTTTACCTTTTTTCCTCCTTTTTCTTTTTAGTTAAAATTTTTAATTAGCACAAGTAACCAACAATCAGTTTTCTTTTAAAATTTTAATCCCTCAAGGTAATTTGATTTTTTTTAAATTAATTGAATTTCTTACCCCCATCTCATCACATGTTTAAAGATGATTATTATTATTATGATTTATTTATTTATTTGCCACAAGTATCACTTAGACCTAGATTTTATTTTCCTAGGTTAGGTGACATTTTTATTAGGGAAATTGTTTTAATTTTTCTGGTCATATCATTCGTTATAAGCCCATCTAGATTTATTCATTTATTACTTAACAATGTGACGTGCCCTTCAGGAAACACTAGGTGCTCCAAAGGTGCCACTCTCCTCATTTTGTTTCCCTTGCACGATGTGTCCTTCAGGACGCACTACGTGCTCCAAGGGTGCCACTCATCTCATTTTGTTTCCCTTGCGCAACGTTCCCTTCAGGATGCACTACGTGCTCCAAGGGTGCCACTCACCTCTTGACTGACTTGGTAGACATCAAAAACCCTTGGAGTCAATACTCCGTGAGGTGATCTTGTGGGAGACTAAGGGCCTCTAAGGTATAATTCCCCTGCCTTATTGTGTGCCCCTTAGAATCATCCTGAGTGACTGTCACAGTCTACCCTCACGACATCATGGGTCTTCTTGAACTAGGTAATTGTTAACCTATATCTCGAGCCACGACGGAAGTGCTAGTAGCCTGTGGCAGGGCTAATGTCCACACCTCTCCCTTAACATCTCTGGTTATCGTGTGTGACCCCTCTACTCCACATGTGAGTCCAGTCGAAAATCTATCATTAGCCTACATCATCAATGAATATAACATCTAATCATATGAAGATAGGTCATATATACAACAATCAAACCTCAATTGTCCACTCCCTGACTCAGTCTAGAGTCCAAGGATTTCAACGATGCCTTTGCATCCTCGAGGTCCAAAACCCTGCACACTTAGGAAAACTGATTCAATAGAACCTATCTATGTCAATACAGCAAAATAACATGTCATCAATCCATAACGCCTAATAATCATAATCAAATGCCCAATAGTATAATAATCCATATCACTTGCAAGCAAGAGTCCTCAAAAAATAAGTTTGCTCAGTGCATAAAAGAGAGGGATGTTACAAGATGACTCAAGATGAGAGATGTAGGGTATCAAGTGGTCTTTTACAAATTCCACTATGATACTCATGGCATTGATGTCATTGTCCTTGAATGTCTCCATCATTGCAACGTTCTGAGGTTCCTTCTCTTTTACTTCTTCAAATTGCAGTTCTACGATCTTTCCTTTCACGATATTCAACACTTTATTCTTGTCAAGGATGAGGTCAATCCTTTTCTTCCATGCTGTGAAGTTAGAAGCCCCTTCTAACTTGTTTTTTGACTTCATAGAGTAAGTCGTGACTTCTTTGACTTGGTCAACCTTTGACTTTGACCAAAAACTAAAACTTAATGTCTTATCTTGTTGAGAGTACTAGGATATGCACTAGGTTAGGGAACACTAGGCTATCTAGAAATTAGGTCAATCTCTTCACTTAAGGTGCCTCAGCAAGAGGGTTAGGTTTTCGTTGTTGCAGCAAAAACTTTGACTGCAACTGCAACTGTAACTGACCAAATCCTCCAAATCTATCTTCCAGCAGTTAGACTTTCTGAATATAGTGTGGTCCCATAACTTGTTATAAAAATAGGTGTGCTTGTTTAACCATAGACAATATAGCAATATTGTCACCGAACCATAGGTCAAAGCCACCCCCGAGCACCTTAACCTTGACAGAGAATAATTCTGGAAGAAAACCCTAGGCCTAATAGACAATCAATGTAGCATACCTCTCTCTAGAGCTAGTGCACAAGGAAGAAATTCCAAACCATAACCAAGAGAAAGTCCAAACCTAAAACCAAAATTACAAGTTACAGTAGTTGTAGTTGCAACTACTCTCCAGACTTGTGCACTTAATAAATTTATGCACTGCGCACTAGATTTCTACAGTTTTGAGTTGTGTGTGTACAAATGAGCTCTAGAATCCTATATTTATAATGCTCTTTCTTAGTTGTCTGGTCCAACTTCTCTGTCTAGAGGCTAAAGACTCAATATTAAATATTTTATTTTGCCGACTTCTCTTTAGGGCTTCTTCTTGCTTCCCGAAAAATTATATTCTTGTCAGGATTACATGTGGAGGTTAATACCTCCTGCAACTACCATAATATCAACATTTACATATACACACAAGTGTGTATTTTTTCAATAGACACATTGGTGCACTTTATATTGGAGTGCACCATACCTAAAGCTAAGTTAAAACCTTTGCAAAAGAAAGACTTTTAAATTATATCATTGATCAGGTTTGCAGTTCTATTTTCCCAATAAACTAATGTATCAAATGTTTTTATGTCACACTAGTTTTCTTATTTATTATTGGTGCGCATCAAACTAAAAAAAGTTGTTTATAAAATTACAAAGCATGCTTTTGTTATCAATGTGTTGAAATATCAATAACAAAAAGAATGAGAATTTATTTTTGCAAAAGTGATTTAAAACAAAACTTTAATATGTATCCATTGTTTTACCAAAATCAAGAGGGATATTGTGTGAGAGATATTTTCTAGTGAAATTTTTTTTAAGAGATAAATTGGTAAGGAATAACTATAGGTCACACTAAAATATGTGTGAAGATAAATTTTAGTTATGTGAATTCATTTTCTTTATATTAATTGATTTCAAAATTTTCAATAGATTAAATAATTTTTTTTTTACAAAAATTTATAACAAATTTTAGGAAGATAAAGGGATTTCATAATCACCTTTAGTGATACAAATCGAGGATTTCCCCTTTCTTTACAGGGGAATTCATATGTTTGTACTTTGGTATTTTTGGTATCTACTAGAGTGACTTCTCATTACATTGGACGTGAAAACATATTGTTGTTAAGTTTTAAAAAACACACACATCTAGGTTTCATGGTCCACGTTATAGGTATTATCCCCACTCCTACATTCCATTTTACATTTATGTCAACATTGCATTAAAAAGGATTTATACAATTGCATATAATTCATTCAAAATGATCATGCCATTGAAAAATTAATGAACATCATCCTATAGTGAGAGGAGCCAATAATGTAGGTTATTATTTCTCTCCTCATTTATAAATAACCAACAATGATTCTAGTAAATGATTTGGAGTAACCATAAATAATAAGAAATCCAATGACTGTAAAAAAAAGTCGTCAGTCTATTTGTTCAATTAGGTGTCTCAATATCGAAGAGATGCTCACCAAGGTTGTGAGAGTCAATGATGGCCTTGCATTACCTATGTGGGCAATGGAAGGGCCATCAATTTTGTGAAAAGTGTTCATAATGGTATAGAGTGTAGAGACATGAACTTGATCCAAGGATGTGTTGAGGCACGTTGGTTGTCAAATAAATGAGATGTTAGTTTAGATGTTTGTGAAGTGGAACAAAGATGAGCTTGAGAGATTTCTAGGTGAGATAACTACCAATATTTTGATTGTGAAGGATGATTATGGTGGTGGGGATCTTATGGATATGATATTTAATAGAAATGGAATTAAAGGGTTCCTTGTGTCCAACAATGTCAAGGTTATCTATTTGTAGACTACCTCATGGTACATGCATGACACATGTGAGTTCCAATTAAAAGGTATGAGCAATCGACAAACTAGAAAAATGAGACAATGCTAGGGAGTAAATGGTAATTTTGGTCAAATGTTAATTTAATACACAACATGCAAATTGAACATTCCACCACCATTCCAAGAATAAAAAATAAAATAAACAATCCATAAAAAACTTTCGATAATTAAAACAGGTGAAATGCTAAATTTTGCAAACTTCAAATACATGGAAAATATCAAAGATATAGATATAGTGAATGAAAAACTCATTAAAATATGCTATACTTGTTAATATATATAATAAAAACACAAATAAGAAAAAAACACAAAACCAATGTATAAATAAAATATAAAATAGATTTTATCTTTCAAAAAACAAAAAAGTCATTTTGTAATAGAACATATAATGATTTAATTATATTATTAATGGATGAATAAACTTTGTTTGAAGGTGCATTTCAATCTAAATCTCTAATAGTTATCCAATAAGACGGTAGGGATATGTTGGACAACTGAGAGGGGGGTGAATCAACTATTACTATGCTTAAACAATTATGCTTCTTTTAAAATCTTTACAAGGCACTCAATGATGATCACAATAATGCAAGGAAATAAACAATGGCACATTCAGCATCAGTCACATTTATGAGAAACACAGAGACAGATATTTCCCGAGAAAACCCATACAGGGTAAACACCTCTTCTTCTTTATATGATAAGTATTATTTACATTCTTTACATTATCATACATATGAGCACCAATTCATTGTGAGGCTACAACCTCTGTTTTTTCAAGATGCAACTTGCTGAGAGCACCAACTCTCTGTTTTCTCTAGCACCCACTAGAAGGAAGCACCAACTCCCCGGTTTCTCTAGTACCAACTAGAAGGAAGCACCAACTCCCTGGTTTCTCTAGCACCAACTAGAATGAAGCTACAACTCCCTGTGTTCAAGCACCCACTTGAACCTCTGAGGACACCAGTCCTCCCTAGCACCTCCCTACCACCCTGTATTATCAATATGTGTTCCTGAAACTTATTACAGTGATATAATGTTTAACAAATTCTTACCAGTCTCATCACTGTTCTGCAAGATTTTTGCTGCTCTGTCTGCCTCACAGTCTTCCTGCACACATCCCTTGCACTTTTTGTTTTTCTATCTTTTGTACTCTATGCACCATTCCTCTTCAATGCACCATTTGTATTCTGTGCCTCCCAGCTGCTGCACTCCACCTTCTTCTTTGCACATGCATCACTCCCAATAGCAACAACACCAATCTCTTCTTTTTACATATTTTTATACTCACTATACATCTTGTGCATGCTCTGTGTCTCATGGTTTTGCATCCTCTGCATGTTGAGTGCTCTGCTTGTTTATCATGGGAACTCTTCATCTTCTCTGGTGGTTTGCCCATGCATTCAGCATCACTGGATGTCATGTTGAGATTCCTCAGCCTCTCTGGCAGTCGAGACTCTTCGTCTTCTCTGGCATAATCGAGCTTATACTTTTTTCTTCAGTTACAGACTTCAACGCTCATCCACTTTTCAGTCCCTCTAAGAATCGTCTTCATTCACTGGAAGAAGCTTGGAGACCCTTCAGCTCCTCTGGAGATCACACAGAGGTTTCTTTGAATCCTCTGGTAGAGACCATCAATGGTTTCTAGCAGTTAGACTGCAAGGAGCAACATTAGCCTTCCGATCGTGCCCAAAATCACCTGCACCATTGGATTGACTTCATGTGATCTTGCATTTATTTCGCCAATTCGCATTTCAGTATTTCGGGATCCTTGGGGTAAATAGTTGTTACACTCCATGTCCTGATCCCTGAAACTCCAGAAAAAGGAGCTTGTCTATACTAGCTCCTTCCCCCACAGGACCACAGGCGGTGACCACCGGCTATTTCGAAACTATATATCGCAATTTCGCATTTCGGGATTTTGGCGTTTCTGTGGTGAAGTGTTCTTGACACCTCCAAGTTTCGGTATCTAAAACTCCAAAATGGAGTCAAATCAATGGTTCATACTCCTGAGTTTATCCTTTCGACGAATCAGTGTTTCGCGACTTCGAGTTTCGCGATTTCGGGATTTTTCCCTTTCGAGTCATCGTGACTTCAGCATTATCAAACGCATGATCACAAAATCTTCGAAGTGATCGAACGGTTCACATAACCTACTGAGATGGACGGTTGACGGGATTTCAACATTTTTCCCTTCGAGTTTTTAGAGACACACAATGGTCCCTTTCGGCATTTTGGAGTTCGGGACATTGTGATGGTGGAGTTTTTTCTTGCTGTGTAAAACTCTGAAATAGAAAGTTTCGATGTGAGGTAAACCTGCTGACGTCACATGTGGATTGACACATGTCGAATAACTGCCACATGTCATTCTGATTCATGACTTACATGTGCTCGAAATGTTGAATCAACTTGACACTTGTCATTGCCTGATTGTGCCACGTGTCCTTAGCTGACATGGTTTTCTAATGTGGTTTGTTGATGTGTCTGTTTCCAGGATTTCATATTTTGGCACTTTGGGACTCCTGATGTTGAGAGTCTCTGACTTTTCCATCTCCCAATATCCGAAATCCCGGTATGATGTGCTTTCTTCTGGAATTTCGGTGTTTCACTTTTCGGCACTTTGGGACTCCTAATGACGAAGGATCCTTGTCGCTCCATCTCCCGGTAACCGAAATCTCGATATTCAACATTCTGAGTGATGTGCCATTTTGGTTTTTCCCATTTCGGAATTTTGGGACTCTAGATGTCAAAGGGTCCTTGTCGCTACATCTCCCAGTAACCAAAATCCCGATAGTCAACATTCTGAGTGATGTGCCTTTTCGGGTTTTTGCATTTCGGCATTTCGAGACTCCTGATGTGGGAGTTCTTGACATCTCAAACTCCTGGTATCCGAAATTACGATAGTCGAAAAACTCTGAAATAAAGTTTGACCAAAACTTCGATCTTGCTATTCGATCATCGTTGCACTATTGATCTTCCTTACCTGCTTGTTTGCCATCAAATGAACAAGCATACCTTTGTATACTCTCATCTTGTCAAGCTAGTTCTGCATCGTCTTGCCAAAAGACTTCTGGTGCCTGCCTAGCACATCCTTCTTATACCCAAGTCATTATTTTTGCTATACTTGCCATCAATGACAAGCATACACTACCTGTAAAACATGACAACAATATCCCCCTTTGGAATTGATGGAAACAAAGGCACCCCTGTCCTTTTCTCCCCCTTTGACATCAATGTCAAAGAAAACATGCTCCCCCTGAGCTGTTGCATTAATTTTAGGAGGTATCAGATATGTAACCAATACAGGACTCCCCCTAATAGGATGGACTCTCTTATATGTGAGACGAGATGACACCCATATTTTGTCTAAGATATTCAAATGGTGTCTTGGCTAGGGGTTTAGTAAAGATGTCTCCAATTTGTTCTGTAGTGGGAATGTAATGGACCTGAACAATCTGATTGGTGACATGCTTTCTCAGAAAATGATATTTTATGGGAATATGCTTGGTATTGGGGTGGAATACAGGATTTTTAGACACACTGATAGCACTACTGTTATCACAATGAATTGGGATCGGTGCAGTGTATTTTACCTCCAAGTATGCAAGTGTCTGAATCATCCATAATACCTGAGTGCAACAGGTAGCAGCAACAATGTACTCTACCTCTATGGTTGATAAAGAAATAGAACCTTGCCTTTTACTAAGCCATGCTACTAACGAGTCAGCCAGGAAGAATGCTCCTCCACTGGTGCTTTTTCTCTCATCAACACAGTTTGCCCAATCTGCATCTGAATAAGCAGTTAACTGAAAACTCTGATTTTTGGGATACCATAGACCATAAGTCATTGTTTCTTTTAAATACCTGAATATCCTTTTGACAGCTTGCAAATGAATCTGTTTAGGTTCGGCCTAATATCTTCCTACCATTCCTATAGCATGCATTATGTCTGGGCGAGATGTTTTGATGTACAGTAGGCTGCCTATCATTGATCGATATGAGCTTTGATCAACATCAGGTGAATCATCATCCTTGCTTAATTTACATCCAGTTACCAAAGGTGTACCCACGGGCTTAGAATCCTTCATTTGAAACCTTTTCAAGATTTCTCTTAGATATTTTCTTGAGAAATGAACATCCCTTCGGATCTCTGAGTAATTTGCAGACCAAGAAAAAATGACAATTCTCCTATCATAGACATTTCAAACTCAGAATCCATGGCAGAAGCAAACCATTGTACCAATGAATCCTTATTACATCCAAAGATGATGTCATCTACATAGACCAATACGATGAGCAAATTGTTATCCTCTGTTTTAATATATAGATTGTTTTCAGTTGTTCCTCTCTTGAACCCTTTGTCTTTGAGATATGTATCCAGTCTGTGATACCAGGCTCGAGGGGCTTGTTTTAACCCATATAAATCTTTCTTCAGCTTGCATACTAATTCAAGGTTATGAGACAGTTTGAAACCCTCTGGTTGTTCCATATAGACTTCTTCACTTAAATATCCATTTAGAAAAGCTGACTTGACATCCATTTGAGAGACTTTAAACCTTTTGTGACAAGCATAGGCAAGAAACATTCTAATAGCTTCTAATATTTCTACGGGTGCAAATGTTTCATCATAATCTAGTCCTTCTATCTGAATATATCCTTTACAGACTAGCCTTGCTTTGTTCTTGACAACTTGTCCTTGCTCATTCAATTTATTCTTAAAGATCCATTTGGAGCTAATGACGTTTTTACCTTCAGGTCTATGAACCATCTCCCACGTATTGTTTTTCTCAATTTGATCAAGTTCATCATTCATTTCTTTAACCCAGTGGTCATCTTTGTGGGCTTCATTGAAATTCTTGGGTTCCAACATGGATACGAAAGCTATATGACATTCTTCGGTGGTTTTGATTATCTTTCTCTTGGTTTGTACACCTTTGTCTTTTTCTCCAATTATCTGACTTGCATGATGGTTCTTTTGAATGATTCTAGAGGAGGAATTTGTAGTTGACTACTGATTTGAGTCTGTCTGAGTGTCTGGGTCTTCATCTGATTCAAAGTCTTTATTTTCTAATTCTTAGACCTGTTCATCTTCATCTTTAGTTGTGTCTTCTGTAGAAGACTCATTACCATACACCTCTCTTGCTGGGATTCCTTCATCAATTTTTACATCAATACAGTCAACCATTTTATGCAGCCTCTTATTATAGAATCTATATCCTTTACTGTTTGTAGCATACCCTAAGAAGATACGTTCATCAACCCTGTCATCATATTTGTCAAGGTTCTCATCATTATTCTTTATGTAGCATTTACTCCCAAAGACTTTGAAGTGTTTGGTTGAGGCAGGTCTTCCAAACCACAGTTCATACAGTGTCTTGTCACTTTGTGGTATGAGGTGAGATTTGTTAAGAACATGGACTGTTGTGTGTATTGCTTCTACCCAGTAGGTTTTCCAATGCTCTTCTCATTCATCATTGAGCTGACCATTTCCTTCACTGTTATGTTTTTCCTCTCAACAACTCCATTTTGTTGTAGAGTTCTTGGGATTGTGTATTCTCTCTTGATCCCATGCTCATCACAAAATTCCTTGTAGTCTCTTGACATAAAATATCCTCCCCGATATGATCTTATTGCCTTTAACCTCTAGCTTGTTTGAGTCTCTATTAAAGCCTTAAATATTTTAAACTTCTCAAATGCTTCAGCTTTTTCTTTGGGAAAGGCAACACAAGTAAGTTTGGAGTAATCATCGATAATCAACATGAAGTAGTTTTCTTTCCATGTGCCTTCCTGTCTTGATGGTCCACATAAATCCATATGAACTAGTTGGAGTGGTTTTTCTATTGAAGTAAATCTCTTGGACTTAAACTGTGTCTTGTTTTGCTTCCCTACTTGGCGGGGTTTACACATTGAATCTTGGGGCTTTGATATCCTCGGAATATCTTTTACTGCCTTGAGTTTTTTGAGTTTGATTAAGTGGTCAAAGTTTATATGTCCAAGTCTCCTATGCCATAACCAACTTTCATTATGTCTGCTTAGATGACATTCTTCTCTATTTTCTTTTAGCACATATACATTATTTTATGTCCTTATGCCTTTGGCCACCACTTGTCCTGAGGTTACAGATTTTATCTTGCAGTCCTTGGACGTGAACACCACTTCACATCCTCTATCACACATTTGACTTACACTGAGTAGATTATGTTTCAGCCCATCTACAAGTAGAACATCTTGGTCTTCTCCTTTTCCATTACTTAATCTCACCATCCCTTTGCCCTTTATTTTCCCTGGAGCATCATTTCCAAAGGTTACGTTTCCTGATTTGCTTTCACGTAGAGATAGAAACTTGCCTTTGTCTCCTGTCATGTGTTTGGAGCATCCATTGTCTAAATACCAAGGGTTCGTTTTTCTTTGAGCGGACAACACTAATCCACACTTGTCACTTTCTTTCTTCTTCAAAAACTTGACATTTTCAACAGGGGATTTCGAATCTAGTTCATATTTCCTTAAATGTCAGTCAATAGATTTGTGTCCATAGTTATGACAGATGTAGCATTCAATCTCACTCTTCAATAGGTTAAACTTATAGTTGCAGCGTTGTCTACTTATTGACTGTTGATTATTTCTTGACCTCCTTAGTTGTATGTTCCTAAGCTTAATTTGGCAATTTGCAATCTGTGAAGGTCTATTACTTGGCTATATCAATCTTTGTTGTGGGAAGTATTTATTCCTTCAAAATCTTAATTGTTCATGTCTAAGTCTTAAGGAATAATTGACAGCTTTGTGAAAAAAATTAGAACAGTAGAAGCAATAACCATAGAAAAATTCTTTGTACCTGGAAAGTGGTTGTCTTCTTTGAGCAAATCTATTTCTTCCTTGCTGATGACATCTTTCATCAGAGAGCGCATTGTTTCTTCGTTCTACAGATTCAGTCCTGGCACCTTTTTCTTTACTCATCATGGGCAGCTGATTGTCTTCCTTTGTTTCTGCAGGTTTGTTGTTATCATTGGTTGTACTTTTGACAAACTTGATGGGTTCTTCATTTCATGGCTTACCACTACTTGATCCCTCTTCATAACCCAAACTAGTTTTCAGCTTTGGATTCCTTTGTTGATTCAGAATGGTGGCTAATCCTTCTGAGGCTTTGATACTTGACAGATTATGATTGTACAAGGCTTGAAATTTCTCCATCTCTTTCCTAGTTTTCACTACTTCTTGTTCTAATGCTTCACATCTTGCCTTCTTTTCTGATAACTGTTGTTTCAAAATGTCTTCGATTTTCTTTGCCTCTTCCAATTCTACTTTTAGTAGGACAAGGTCTTTATCAGGTTCTTTACCGGTTTTCTCGAACTGTATCAGCAATTGTCTTTGCTTTATGTTCTTGATTCTTATTCTGTCAATCTCTTCCAGTGCACTGATCAGTTCTTCTTCCATGTCAACCACGGCTTCTTCTTCATTAACATCACTCCCTATGTTGTTATTATCATAGTCTTCTTTGGCCATAAGTATGAAGTCATTTAGTTTATCTTCAATAGATGAATCATTGTCTTGATCATCTGAAGGATCATCATCATTGTTTACGCAAAGACTTTTCTTCTTAAATTTATTCTCTTTAAAGAAATTTATGTGTTTGTACTTCTCCTCATCATCACAAGTCTGATCCTTTCCTTTGTGGGGACATTTATTTGAAAAATGACCTATCCTACCATAGTTGAATCATTTGAGAGGTAGTTTACCTTTGTATTTGCCTGATCCCTTCTTCAGTCTCTTCACAAATTTTGCTTCAATGTCATCAAGCTCATAATCCTCATTCTTGTATGCCTTAAATGATGCTTCTCTAGAGGTGGGTTTATCTTTAAATGTTCACATTTCATATGCAGTCAATGTTCCTAGAAGTTGATCAAACTCTAAGGTTTTTAGATCATTTAGTTCTTCTATAGCAGAGACCTTCGTATTGAACCTATCTGGGAGAGATCTCAAGATTTTCTAAACTAAAGAAGGTTCCTCAATTGTTTCACCAAGTGCTTTCATTGCATTTACCATTTCTTCTACTCTCAGAAAATATTTTCCAATAGTTTCATCTTCCTTCATCTTCAGCTGTTCAAACTACATTTTGTAGGTTTGAAGCTTGGCATCCTTTACCTTCTCATTACCCACATAATTATTAATGAGTTTGTCCCACATTTATTTGGCAGTTCCTAGATGCATAACTTTTACAAATTCTTCTTCTGCAAGCCCAATCAAGATATCATTCATAGCCCTAGCATTGAATCTAAATTCTAGTTTGTCATCCTTATTAGCTAGTACAACTGGCTTTACATAACTAGTATCTACCACATCCCAAATGTCTGCACCTAAAGCCATTATGTAGGTTCTCATTCTAACCTTCTAGAAGGCAAAGTTTGTTCCATTGAACAGGGGGGCCTTGTTGGTTGAATTTCCTTCATGGATTGACATGTTTAAGCTCTAGGAACTACTTTTAGATAAAAAGGGTCGGCTCTGATACGAATTTTTGGACAACTGAGTGGGGGGTGAATCAGTTGTTACCGTGCTTCAAAAATTATGCTTCTTTTAAAATCTTTACAAGGCACTCAATGATGATCACAATAATGCAGGGAGATAAACAATGGCACATTTAGCATCAGTCACATATATGAGAAACACAGAGATAGATATTTCTCGAGCAAACCCATACAGGGTAAAAACCTCTTCTTCTTTATATGATATGTATTATTTACATTCTTTACATTATCATACATATGAGCACCAACTCATTGTGAGGCTACAACCTCTGTTTTTGCAAGCTCCAACTTGCTGAGAGCACCAACTCTCTGTTTTCTCTAGCACCCACTAGAAGGAAGCACCAACTCCCTAGTTTCTCTAGCACCAACTAGAACGAAGCTACAACTCCCTGTGTTCAAGCACCCACTTGAACCTCTGAGGACACCAATCCTCCCTAGAACCTCCCTACCACCCTGGATTATCAATATGTGTTCCTAAAACTTATTACAGTGATATAATGTTTAACAACTGCTTACCAGTCTCATCACCGTTCTGCAAGATTTTTGCTGCTCTATCTACCTCACAATCTTCTTGAACGCATCCCTTTCACTTTTTGTTCTTCTATCTTTTGTACTCTATGCACCATTTCTCTTCAATGCACCATTTGTCTTATGTGCCTCCCAGCTGCTACACTCCACCTTCTTCTTTGCACATGCATCACTCCCAATAGCAACAACACCAATCTCTTCTTTTTACATATTCTTATACTCACTATACATCTTGTGCATGCTCTGTGTCTCATGGTTCTACATCCTCTGCATGGCGAGTGCTCTGCTTGTTCATCATGGGAACTCTTCAGCTTCTCTGGTGGTTTTCCCACGTGTTCAACATCACTGGATGTCATGCTGAGATTCCTCAGCCTCTCTGGCACTCAAGACTCTTCATCTTCTCTAGCATAATCGAGCTTATAATTTCTGCTTCACTTACTGACTTCAATGCTCATCCACTTGTCAGTCCCTCTAAGAATCGTCTTCATTCACTGGAAGAAGATTGGAGACCCTTCAGCTCCTCTGGAAATCACACAAAGGTTTCTTAGAATACTCTGGTAGAGACCATCAATGGTTTCTAGCAGTTAGACTGCGAGCAGCAACATTAGCCCTCCGATCGTGCCCAAAATCACATACACCATTGGATTGACTTCATGTGATCTTTCATTTATTTCGCCAATTCGCATTTCGATAGTTCGGGATCCTTGGGGTAAATATTTGTTACACTCCATGTCCTAATCCCTGAAACTCCAGAAAAAGGAGCTTGTCTATACTATCTCCTTCCCCCACGGGACCACGGGCGGTGACCACCAGCTATTTCAAAATTGTATATCGCAATTTCGCATTTCGGGATTTCGACGTTTCTGTGATGAAGTGTTCTTGACACATCCAAGTTCTGGTATCCGAAACTCTGAAATGGAGTCGGATCAATGATTCATACTCCTCAGTTTCTCTTTACGACGAATCAGCATTTCGTGACTTTGGGATTCACGATTTCGGGATTTTTCCCTTTCGAGTCATCGTGACTTCAACATTATCAAATTCATGATCACAAAATAACCAAAGTGATCGGATGGTTCACATAACCTACTAAGATGGATGGTTGATGGGATTTTGGCGTTTTTCCCTTCGATCTTTTCGAGAGACACAATGGTCCCTTTCGGCATTTCGGAGTTCAGGACATCGTGATGGTGGAGTTTTTGCTTGCTGTGTAAAAATATGAAATAGAAAGTTCCGATGTGAGGTAAACCTGCTGACGTCACACGTGGATTGACACGTGTCGAATAGATGCCACGTGTCATTCCGATTTTTGACTTACATGTACCCGAAATTTCGAATCAACTTGGCACTTGTCATTGCCTGATTGTGCCACGTGTCCTTAGCTGACATGGTTTGCTAACGTGGTTTGTTGATGTGTCTGTTTCTGGGATTTCGTATTTCGGCACTTTGGGACTCCTGATGTTGAGAGTCTCTGACTTCCCCATCTCTCGGTATCCGAAATCCCGGTATGATGTGCCTGCTTCTGGAATTTCGACGTTTTTCTTTTCGGCACTTCGAGAAACCTGATGACGAAGGATCCTTGTCGCTCCATCTCCCGGTAACCGAAATCCTGATATTCAACATTTCGAGTGATGTGCCTTTTCGGGTTTTCACATTTCAGCATTTCGGGACTCCTAATGTCGAAGGGTCCTTGTCGCTCCATCTCCCGGTAACCGAAATCCTGATATTCAACATTCCGAGTGATGCACCTTTTCGGGTTTTCGCATTTCGGCATTTCGGGACTCCTAATGTGGGATTTCTTGACATCTCCAACTCCTGGTATCCGAAATCCCGGTAGTCGAAAAACTCCGAAATGAAGTTTGACCAAAACATCAATCTTACTATTCGATCATCGTTGCAATGCTGGTCTTCCTTGCCTTCTTGTTTGCCATCAAATGAACAAGCATACCTTCACATACTCTCATCTTGTCAAGCCAGTTCTGCATCATCTTGCCAAAATACTTATGGTGCCCGCCTGGCACATCCTTCCTGTACCTAAGTCATTATTGTTGTTGTACTTGTCATCAATGACAAGCATACAATGCCTGTAAAACATGCCAATAATATCCCCCTTTGGCATTGATGGCAACAAAGGCACCCCTGTCCTTTTCTCCCCCTTTGACATCAATGTTAAAGAAAACATACTCCCCCTAAGTTGTTTCATTAATTTTAGGAGGTATTAGATATGAAACCAATACATGAATCCCCCTAACAGGATGGAATCTCTTAGATGTGAGACGGGATGACAACCAGCTTCTGTCTGAGATATTCAAATGGTGTCTTGGCTAGCGGTTTAGTAAAGATGTCTACAATTTGTTCTATAGTGGGAATGTAATGGACCTGAACAATCTGATTGGTGACCTGCTCTCTCAAAAAATGATATTTTATGGGAATATGCTTGGTCTTGGAGTGGAATACAGGAATTTTAGACACACTGATAGCACTAATGTTATCACAATGAATTGGGATCGGTGCAGTGTATTTTACCTCCAAGTCTGCAAGTGTCTGAATCATCCATAATACCTGAGTGCAACAGGTAGCAACAATAATGTACTATGCCTCTGTGGTTGATAAAGAAATGGAACCTTTATTTTTACTAAGCCATGCTACTAAAGAGTCACCCAGGAAGAATGCTCCTCCACTAGTGCTTTTTCTCCCATCAATATAGTTTTCCCAATCTGCATATGAATAAGCAGTTAACTGAAAATTCTGATTTCTGGGATACCACAGACCATAAGTCATTGTTTCTTTTAAATACCTGAATATCCTTTTGACAGCTTGCAAATGACTCTGTTTAGGTGCAGCCTGGTATCTTCCTACCATTCCTATAGCATGCATTATGTTTGGGTGAGATGTTGTGATGTACAGTAGGCTGGCTATCATTGATCGATATGAGCTTTGATCAACATCAGGTGAATCATCATCCTTGCTTAACTTACATCCAGTTACCATAGGTGTACCCACAAGTTTAGAATCTTCCATTTGAAACCTTTTCAGCATTTCTCTTAGATATTTTTCTTGAAAAATGAACATCCCTTCGAACCTCTGAGTAATTTGCAGACCAAGAAAAAATGACAGTTCTCCTATCATAGACATTTCAAACTCAGACTCCATGGCAGAAGCAAACCATTGTACCAATGAATCCTTATTACATCCAAATATTATGTCATCTACATAGACCAATACGATGAGCAAATTATTATCCTCTATTTTAATATATAGATTGTTGTCAGTTGTTCCTCTCTTGAACCCTTTTTCTTTGAGATACGTATCCATACTGTGATACCAGGCTCGAGGGGCTTGTTTTAACCCATATAAATTTTTCTTCAACTTGCATACTAAGTTAGGGTTATCAAACAGTTTGAAACCCTCTGGTTGTTCCATATAGACTTCTTCACTTAAATCTCCAATTAGAAAAGCTGACTTGACATCCATTTGATAGACTTTAAACCTTTTGTGACAATCATAGGAAAGAAACATTCTAATAGCCTCTAATCTTTCTATGGGCATAAATGTTTCAACATAATTCAGTCCTTCTATCTGAGCATATCCTTTACAGACTAGCCTTGCTTTGTTCCTGACAACTTGTCCTTGCACATTCAGCATGAGTCACATATATGAGAAACACAGAGATAGATATTTCCCGAGGAAACCCATACAGGGTAAAAACCTCTTCTTCTTTATATGATAAGTATTATTTACATTCTTTACATTATCATACATATGTGCACCAACTCATTATTAGGCTACAACCTCTGTTTTTTCAAGTTGCAACTTGCTGAGAGCACCAACTCTCTATTTTCTCTAGCACCCACTAGAAGGAAGCACCAACTCCCTGGTTTCTCTAGCACCAACTTCCTGGTTTCTCTAGCACCAACTAGAACGAAGCTACAACTCCCTTTGTTCAAGCACCCACTTGAACCTCTGAGAACACCAGTCCTCCCTATCACCTACCTACCACCCTGGATTATCAATATGTGTTCTGAAAACTTATTACAGTGATATAATGTTTAACAACTGCTTACCAATCTCATCATTGTCCTGCAAGATTTTCGCTGCTCTGTCTGCCTCACAGTCTTCCTGCGTGCATCCCTTGCACTTTCTATTCTTCTATCTTTTGTACTCTATGCACCATTCCTCTTCAATGCACCATTTTTCTTATGTGCCTTCCCGCTGTTGCACTCCACCTTCTTCTTTGCACATGCATCACTCCCAACAGCAACAACACCAATCTCTTCTTTTTACATATTCTTATATTCACTATACATCTTGTGCATGCTCTGTGTCTCATGGTTCTGCATCCTCTACATATCGAGTGCTCTGCTTTTTCATCATGGGAACTCTTCAGCTTCTTTGGAGGTTTGCCCACGCGTTCAACATCACTAGATGTCATGTTGAGATTCCTCATCCTCTCTAGCAGTCGAGACTCTTCATCTTCTCTGGCAGAATCAAGATTATACTTTCTGCTTCAGTTACTGACTTCAACGCTCATCCACTTGTCATTCCCTCTAAGAATCATCTTCATTCACTGGAAGAAGCTTGGAGAACCTTCAGCTCCTCTGGCGATCACATAGAGGTTTCTTCAAATCCTCTGGCAAAGACCATCAATGGTTTATAGCAGTTAGACTGCAAGGAGCAACATTAGCCCTCCAATTGTGCCCAAAATCACCTGCACCATTGGATTGACTCCATGTGATCTTGCGTTTATTTCGCCAATTCGCATTTCAGTATTTCGGGATCCCCGGGGTAAAGATTCGTTACGCTCCATGTCCTGATCCCCAAAACTCTGAAAAAAGGAGCTTGTCTATACTATCTCCTTCCCCCTTGGGACCACAGTCAGTGACCACTGGCTATTTCGAAACTATATATCGCAATTTTGCATTTCGGGATTTCGGTGTTTCTGTGCTGGAGTGCTCTTGACACCTCCAAGTTTCGGTATCCAAAACTCTGAAATGGATTCGGATCAATGGTTCATACTCCTGAGTTTCTCTTTTCAACGAATCGACATTTCGCGACTTCGGGTTTCGCGATTTCGAGATTTTTCCCTTTTGAGTCAACGTGACTTCGACATTATCAAATTCATGATCACAAAATCTCCAAAGTGATCGAATGGTTCACATAACCTACTGATATGGATGGTTGATAGGATTTCGGCATTTTACCCTTCGATCTTTTCGAGACACACAATGGTCCCTTTCGGCATTTTGAAGTTCGGGACATCGTGATGGTGAAGTTTTTGTTTGCTGTGTAAAACTCCGAAATAGAAATTTTTGATGTGAGGTAAACCTATTGACGTCACACGTCGATTGACACATGTTGAATAGCTACAACGTCTCATTCTGATCCGTGACTTACATGTGCCCGAAATGTTGAATCAACTTGACACTTTTCATTACCTGATTGTGCCACGTATCCTTAGCTGACATGGTTTGCTGACGTGGTTTGTTGATGTGTTTGTTTCCAAGATTTTGTATTTCTACACTTTGGGACTCCTGATGTTGAGAGTCTCTGACTTCTCCATCTCCCGGTATCCTAAATCTCGGTATGATGTGCATACTTCTGGAATTTCAACGTTTTTCTTTTCGGCACTTCAGGACTCCTGATGACGAAGTATCCTTCTCACTCCATCTCCCGGTAACCGAAATCCTGATATTCAACATTCTGAGTGATGTGCCTTTTTAGGTTTTGGCATTTCAGGACTCCTGATGTCGAAGGGTCCTTGTCGCTCCATCTCCCGGTAACCGAAATCCTGATATTCAACATTTCGAGTGATGCGCCTTTTCAGGTTTTCACATTTCAGCATTTCGGAACTCTTGATGTGGGAGTTCTTGACATCTCCAACTCCCGGTATCCGAAATCCTGGTAGTTGAAAAACTCTGAAATGAAGTTTGACCAAAACTTTGATCTTGCTATTCGATCATCATTGCGTTGTTGGTCTTGCTTGCCTGCTTGTTTCTCATCAAATGAACAAGCATACCTTTGCATACTCTCATCTTGTCAAGCCAGTTCTGCATCGTCTTGCCAAAATACTTCTAGTGCCCACCTGGCATATCCTTCCTGTACCCAAGTCGTTATTCTTGTTTTACTTGCCATCAATGACAAGCATACACTGACTGTAAAACATGCCAATAATCTCCCCCTTTAGCATTGATGGAAACAAAGGCACACTTGTCCTTTTCTCCCACTTTGACATCAATGTCAAAGAAAACATGCTCCCCCTGAGCTGTTGCATTAATTTTAGGAGGTATCAGATATGAAACCAATATAGGACTCCCCCTAATAGGATGGACTCTCTTAGATGTGAGACAAGATGACACCCAGCTTATGTCTGAGATATTCAAATGGTGTCTTGGCTAGGGGTTTAGTAAAGATGTCTGCAATTTGTTCTGTAGTTGGAATGTAATGGACCTGAACAATCTGATTGGTGACCTGCTCTCTCAGAAAATTATATTTTATGGGAATATGCTTGGTCTTGGAGTGGAATACAAGATTTTTAGACACACTAATAGCACTAGTGTAATCACAATGAATTGTGATCGATGCATTGTAGTTTACCTCCAAGTCTGAAAGTGTTTGAATCAGCCATAACATCTGAATGCAACATGTAGCAGCAGCAATGTACTCTGCCTCTGTGGTTAATAAATAAATGGAACCTTTCTTTTTACTAAGCCATGCTACTAAAGAGTCACCCTTGAATAATGGTCCTCCACTGGTGCTTTTTCTCTCATCAACACAGTTTGCCCAATATGCATCTGAATAAGAAGTTAACTGAAAATTCTGATTTCTGGGATACCACAGACCATAAGTCATTGTTTCTTTTAAATACCTGAATATCCTTTTGACAGCTTGCAAATGACTCTGTTTAGGTGCAGCCTGATATCTTCCTACCATTCCTATAGCATGCATTATGTTTGGGTGAGATGTTGTGATGTACAGCAGGCTACCTATCATTGATAGATATGAGCTTTGATCAACATCGGGTGAATCACCATCCTTTCTTAATTTACATCAAGTTACCATAGGTGTATCCACAGGTTTAGAATCTTCCATTTGAAACATTTTCAGCATTTCTCTTAGATATTTTTCTTGTGAAATGAACATCCCTTCGGACCTCTGAGTAATTTACAGACCAAGAAAAAATGACAGTTCTTCTATCATAGACATTTCAAACTCAGACTCCATGGCAGAAGCAAACCATTGTACCAATGAATCCTTATTACATCCAAAGATTATGTCATCTACATAGACCAATACGATGAGCAAATTATTATCCTCTATTTTAATATACAGATTGTTGTCAGTTGTTCCTCTCTTGAACCCTTTTTCTTTGAGATACGTATCCATACTGTGATACCAGGCTCGAGGGGCTTGTTTTAACCCATATAAATTTTTCTTCAACTTGCATACTAAGTCAGGGTTATCAAACAGTTTGAAACCCTCTGGTTGTTCCATATAGACTTCTTCACTTAAATCTCCAATTAGAAAAGCTGACTTGACATCCATTTGATAGACTTTAAACCTTTTGTGACAAGCATAGGCAAGAAACATTCTAATAGCCTCTAATCTTTCTACGGGCATAAATGTTTCAACATAATTCAGTCCTTCTATCTGAGCATATCCTTTACAGACTAGCCTTGCTTTGTTCCTGACAACTTGTCCTTGCTCATTCAATTTATTCTTAAAGATCCATTTGGAGTCAACGACGTTTTTACCTTCAGGTCTATGAACCATCTCCGACGTATTGTTTTTCTTAATCTGATCAAGTTCGTCATTCATTTCTTTGACCCAGTGGTCATCTTTGTCGACTTCATTGAAATTCTTGAGTTCTAGCATGGATACGAAAGATATATGAGATTGTTCGGTGGTTTTGATTAGCTCTCTCTTGGTTTGTACACCTTTGTCTTTTTCTCCAATTATCTGACTTGCAAGATGGTTCTTTTGAATGATTCTCGAGGAGGAATTTGTAGTTGACTGTTGATTTGAGTCTGTCTGAGTGTCTGAGTCTTCATCTGATTCAGAGTCTTCATTTTCTAATTCTTGGACGTGTTCATCTTCAACTTTAGTTGTGTCTTCTGTAGAAGACTCATTACCATACACCTCTCTTGTTGGGATTCCTTCATCAATTTTTACATCAATATAGTCAACCATTTTATGCAGCCACTTATTATAGCATCTATATCCTTTATTGTTTGTAGAATACCCTAAGAAGATACCTTCATCGACCCTGTCATCATATTTGTCGAGGTTCTCATCATTATTCTTTATGTAGCATTTAGTCCCAAATACTTTGAAGTGTTTGATTGAGGCAGGTCTTCCAAACCACAATTCATAAGGTGTTTTTCCACTTTGTGGTCTGAGGTGAGCTTTGTTAAGAACATGGACTGATGTGTGTATTTCTTCTACCCAGTAGGTTTGGCTAATGTTCTTCTCATTCATCATTGACCTGGCCATTTCTTGCACTATTCTTTTTTGCCTCTCAACAACTCCAATTTGTTGTAGAGTTCTTGGGATTGTGTATTTTCTCTTGATCCCATGCTCATCACAAAATTCCTTGAAGTCTCTTGACATAAACTCCCCTCCACGATCTGATCTTACTGCCTTTAACCTCTTGCCTATTTGAGTCTTTGTTAAAGCCTTAAATATTTTAAACTTCTCAAATGCTTCAGCTTTTTCTTTGAGAAAGGCAACCCAAGTAAGTCTGGAGTAATCATCGATAATCAGCATGAAGTAGTTTTCTTTCCCTGTGCCTTCCTATCTTGATGGTTCACATAAATCCATATGAACTACTTGGATTGGTTTTTATGTTCAATTAAAGCTCTTGGACTTAAACTGTGTCATGTTTTGCTTCCCTACTTGGCAGGGTTTACACATTGAATCTTGGGGGTTTGATATCCTCAAAACATCTTTTACTGCCTCGAGTTTTTTGAGTTTGATTAAGTGGTCAAAGTTTAGATGTCCAAGTCTCCTATGCCATAACCAGCTTTCATCATGTCTACTTAGATGACATTCTTCTCTATTTTCTTTTAGCACATATACATTATTTTCTGTCCTTATTCCTTTGGCCACCACTTGTCCTGAGGTTACATATTTTATCTTGCAGTCCTTGGATGTGAACACCACTTCACATCCTCTTTCACACATTTGACTTACACTGAGCAGATTATGTTTCAGCCCATCTACAAGTAGAACATCTTGGGCTTTTCCTTTTCCATTACTTAAGCTCACCATCCCTTTGCCCTTTATTTTCCCTGGAGCATCATTTCCAAAGGTTACATTTCCTAATTTGCGTTCACTTAGAGATAGAAACTTGCATTTGTATCCCGTCATGTGTTTGGAGCATCCACTATCTATATACCAAGGGTTCATTTTTCTTTGAGCAGACAACACTAATCCACACTTGTCACTTTCCTTCTTCTTCCAAAACTTGACATTTTCAGCAGGGGATTTTGAATCTGGTTCATATTTCCTTAAACGATAGTCAATAGATTTGTGTCCATAGTTATGACAGATGTAGCATTCAATCTCATTGTTCAATAGGTCAAACTTATAGTTGCAGTGTTGTCTACTTATTGACTGTTGATTATTTCTTGACCTCCTTAGTTGTATGTTCCTAAGCTTAATTTGGCAATTTGCAGTCTGTGAAGGTCAGTTACTTGGTTGTATCAATATTTGTTGTGGGAAGTATTTATTCCTTTGAAATCTTAATTGCTCATGTCTAAGTCTTAAGGAACAATTTACATCTTTGTGACCAAAATTAGAACAGTAGAAGCAATAACCATAGAAAAATTCTTTGTACCTGGAAAGTGGTTGTCTTCTTTGAGCAAATCTATTTCTTCCTTGCTGATGACGTCTTTCAGCATAGAGCACATTGTTTCTTCATTCTACAGATTCAATCCTGACACCTTTTTCTTTACTCGTTCTTGGCAGCTAATTGTCTTCCTTTGTTTCTGCAGGTTTGTTGTTGTCATTGGTTGTACTTTTGACAAACTTGATGGGTTCTTCATTTCCTGTCTTACCATTGCTTGATCCCTCTTCATAACCCAAACCAGTTTTCATCTTTAGATTTCTTTGTTGATTCAGAATGGTGGCTAATCCTTCTGAGGCTTTGATACTTGACATATTTTGATTGTACAAGGCTTGAAATTTCTCCATCTCTTTCCTAGTTTTCACTACTTCTTGTTCCAATGCTTCACATCTTGCCTTCTTTTCTGATAATTGTTGTTTCAAAATGTCTTCGATTTTCTTTGCCTCTTCCAATTCTACTTTTAGTAGGACAAGGTCTTTATCAAGTTCTTTACCGCTTTTCTCGAACTATATTAGCAATTGTCTTTGCTTTTTGTTCTTGATTCTTAGTCTGTCAATCTCTTCCAGTGCATTGATCAGTTCTCCTTTCATGTCAACCACAGCTTCTTCTTCATTAACATCACTCCCTATGTTGTTATTATCATAGTCCTCTTTGGCCATAAGTATAAAGTCATTTAGTTTATCTTCAATAGATGAATCATTGTCTTGATCATCTGAAGGATCATCATCATTGTTTATGAAAAGACTTTTCTTCTTAAAGTTATTCTCTTTAAAGAAATTTTTGTGTTTGTACTTCTCCTCATCATCACAAGTCCGATCCTTTCCTTTGTGGGGACATTTATTTGCAAAATGACCTATCCTACCACAATTGAAGCATTTGAAAGGTTGTTTACCTTTGTATTTTCCTGATCCCTTCTTCAGTCTCTTCACAAATTTTTCTTCAATTTCATCGGGCTCAGAATCCTCATTCTTTCCTGCCTTAAATGATGCTTCTCTAGAGGTGGGTTTATCTTTAACTATTCGCATTTCATATGCAAACATAGTTACCAACTTAATGAGAACTCTCCAGAGTTCTCATTTTTTGGGGGGTCCAATTTTTTACCTCGTTTTTAAAAATGGTGCTACCGGTAGCACCCCCTCTCCGTTTTTAGATGATTTTTGATATTTTCAATTTTTCG
>ML792292.1:856088-868318 GCA_009831015.1 Picea engelmannii | reverse complement strand
AAGTGGCCGCGTTGGCTGGGGCCGTGGATGTTTCCCCGTAGGGGTTTTACCACGTGAAAACATCGATGTGTTGATCTTTGATCTGGTTATGTGAGTGGTTACTGAAGGTGTTCGTCCTCTGTTGGAATACCTGTGTTGTCAAATAATGTCTAGGGATTCAATTGGTCAATGGGTGGTTCTACAATGAGTTATATAAGTAATGTTTTATCATTGACATTTTTATATATTTTCTTGAAGTTAATAATTAATTTGTTTAAGTGGTGAAATATTATCGAGTTGAGAAGTTTTTTGTATTTTATTTTTGTAAAGAATATTTTTAAATTATTTATTTTTATTTTTAGCATTTTTTTTCCAAAAGAAAATTACTCATTATATTAGAAATATAATTGATTACATCATCTGACCCCCTTACAATATCAAATCATGAATAGATCTGAGAAAAAACAAAGCTTCCTTACAAAAATACAAAGTTTTAACCACCACACTAAGATACACACTTTTATCACATGGCTTAAGCATAAACTAGAACACTCTAAAACATCTACTAGGGCTTTTGTTGCCATCTTCCCACTGAGTATAGAAAATGTTACCGTGCTCGTATAGAAAATGTTACCGTGCTCATCTTTGAGTACTTTCTTTGATAGTTTATCAACCTCCCTCATCTTTGAGTACTTTCTTTGATAGTTTATCAACCTCCATATTGAATTTTCCATAAAAATGAGTAAAAGTAATAACTCTAAAATGTGTACTACTTGCTTTGACATCTTTATATATTTTCTTCAAGTTAATAATTAATTAATTTGTTTAAGTGGTAGATAGAAATACTATCGAGTCGACAACTTTTCGTACTTTGCTTTTGTAAAGAATATTTTTTTAAATCAAATCTTTTACTTTTCGTACTTCCTTTGACATCTTTATATATTTTCTTGAAGTTAATAATTAATGCAAAGAATATTTTTTTAAATCAAATCTTTTACTTTTCGTACTTCCTTTGACATCTTTATATATTTTCTTGAAGTTGATAATTAATGCAAAGAATATTTTTTTAAATCAAATCTTTTACTTTTCGTACTTCCTTTGACATCTTTATATATTTTCTTGAAGTTAATAATTAATTTGTTTAAGTGGGAGAATGAAATACTATCGAGTCGAAAACTTTTCGTTCTTTGCTTTTGTAAGATATTTTTAAATCTGTTTTTTTACTTTGCTTGCTTTTATGAAGAAGATTTTTTTCAATCAAATTTTTTACGTCGAAATTTCACTATTTTTTTTTACTTTTACAGTGTACATGGTGTACATGGCATAGTGATCAACCTTTTGTGGAGGATAATTATACTATGTACTAGGCATGTGATGTACTATGTACAGGGCATACTGCTCAACCTTTTGTGGAAGATAATTATACTCTATATGAGGCATATATATAGTGACTCAATTGCATTTCCCTTACATTGATAATTATACCCGGTATTTGTTACTTCCCAGTAAGCTCGGGAGGGATTAAAAATTCAGGGTGATTTGACTTTATATCAATTTTAATTTGTTAATCATGTATAAAATGTGTTCAATAATTATCCCGAAGGAAATTAGTTTTTTTAAGATATATATTTTTTATTTGTTTAAATGATAATGATAAGATTATGTATTTTCATTTAGATAAATTTAAATTTAAAATTTGCAAGAAACATAATTTAATAATTAGCACAAAATTAAATGTTTTTAATTTCTTTTTGACAAATCATATTAACTTATCTCTTAGATTAATTTAAGTCATTGCACCTCGTTTTTTTATCACAACTTCAATAAGATTCTTGAATCCATGGTAGGATCCCTAACAAGACAAAACTTTTGTGATAACATTCATAATCTTCTTTAATATGTGACAATTGGTGGTGCAAAGAGATAAAGATAACTTCTAAGAACTTTTTCAATTGTGGCATATTGGGAAGCATCTAAGCTTCATCTTATACATCATCCTATTGTTTTTCTATTATACCATACCACCATCAACAATTTGTATTCCCATATTTTTTTATTTTTCTTAGAGTTCCTAATGCAGTAACAAAGATTTTTACTTATGATTGTAAATTGAACTTCATACATGAATATGATATATAAGAAAAGATGTGTGACATATGAGCAAAAGCATATCAATACTAATATTCTTTTTATTCCAATATTTATGTATTATGAACAAGCAAGTGACTATATTATAGTCTATCCATTGTTTTTGTTTCTTGTATTACAAGTACTAATACTAAATATTGTGCACAAAGGATGCAAGATGAGGGGAAGTAGTAAGCAGGTAGTGGAAGTCTATGTTCTAAATTAAAATGAAGGTAATCCAATACCATAACTCGACAAAGAGGAGAGGATTCCTTCACATTTAAGAATAGTTTCTTACTTGTCATCCTTATATTAATTGTATGGTAAGAGTATCCAAAATTCCAATATCTATTATTTATTAGGGAAAATTTATTTGTTGTTGTTTAATGGGTCTTGAAAACTTTATTAGATTTAATTTCGATCCAATCAATAATAGAATCATATTGATTTACTCTATCATAGGAAGAAGTCAATAATTGCAACTCTCACGTCTAAAATTAAAAATAGAATGGATTTACTCTATTATAGGAAGAAGACAATAATTTCAACTCTCACGTCTAAAATTAAAAATAGAAGGGTGAGATTTAGGGAAGAAGTTGCATCTTTTATCTTAGGCTTGTAATTACTATTTGTATCTAACAAAAGGGAAAGAAATGAAAATGATATATAACATTAAATAAATAATTTTTTATAGGGAAGTGAGGAGGATAATAGTAGGATGGGGCTTTGTGGTAGCCCTAAGTCGTGTTACCTCAAATCTTCCAGATTCAACATTTACAACCCACATAGATCCCAAAGAAGCTAGTCTCTTGTCTTATAGGTACTGGCAATGGCTGGAGCTTTCAACCACTTCCATATATGCAGATGAGGAGATAGTTGACTACTCCCGAGATCGACAGGAGATGCATGGGATTTGGGTGGAGCTAGCTATTAGACAGTTGGACTCTCTTGTAGGTTTGTTCCATGAAATTCAAAGGCTCGAATGTTGGTAAGAGGTTAGAGGAGTTTTTTCCATTAGAATCTCTTTGGAGCAATTTTCCTATTCGGGGTTGTAACACACCCAACTCCTTAATACTATTTTAAGGGGTGGGGCATCATACATTCGTTTTTCCTTAACTAAATCATCTCCAATCATTTCTATGAGATGATTCATTCTCTTATACTTGACCCTAGCTTTCTAACGACTGCTATTGGATTCTAAACCGACCCTTGGTTTATATCTTACATCTTCCAGAAGATCTTCGAGCGTTCATTGGTTGAGGAGCACGTGACGCCCCCGTGGCTTCATCTCATTAGTATCATCTCTTGGTTCCTACCTCCCATAGGGAAGGTCTGTCCATCAATCAATCCGACGACTGGATTAACCCTCATCTGACATGCAGGCTAGCGAGGAATTTAGAGTTCGAAGCTTCATCTTTGAACATCTCCTTTCTACCTACACACGAGACCTCCCGAAGTTCTGAACTTCCAAAGTCTCGTCAGCTTTCCATGTGGTTCTGGCCTTCGGACCTTTTTTTGTCTCTCTACAATGCTACATCCCAAATCCTCTGGAGTCCCAAAGTCCCGGACTCCTG
This sequence comes from Picea engelmannii, assembly GCA_009831015.1. Lineage (NCBI taxonomy): Eukaryota > Viridiplantae > Streptophyta > Pinopsida > Pinales > Pinaceae > Picea > Picea engelmannii. Next base: position 864,638 of record ML792292.1, on the reverse strand, counting down.
GAGTTCCAGTCACTTCACCAACCATGTCGGCTAGGTGGGCAAGTACTAGGAACTAACAAGTAGGAGGGGTAAGGGTGAACCTTGTTACGTTCCAATGGGTCTATAAGGTATGTGATACACATGAATTTCGGGTGATACGTGGCATGTCAAAGTGGGGTCCACATCACCCCGAGTGACGTCGCTGCACCACATCACCTCGGACTAACAACCTTCTAATATTCCTAAGATCTCACGGTCGAGATTCGACCACGTAGATCTATAGATTTATGACTCTTTCTACCTCAGGTATTCGGCGTTGGGGAGTTTCGCGATGCAAACTCCTCTTTTCTCTCGAAGTGCCCAAATCACTGAACTAAAGGGGTTAGCGCCACACATCCCCGGTATATCGACGATTGGGAAAGAACCCGAAGGGTCCCTTGATCTACGGTTCTTGTTACTTCGTGGCTCTTGCCTTCGGGGTTCTGGATCCCGATTTAGTTGGTAGAATAGGTTCACCTAACCACTAGGGGAAACCACCCAATGTTGATAAACCTTACGGGTAACCGTAACTATTGGTCACCTTCGGCCGGTTTATGACTATGAGGGCTGACAATACTCCGAACTCCTGGACTTCTGGAGCTCCAAAGCCAGAAGGACTTATCTCCCTTAGGCTTAGCCTAAGGTTCTTAGGTGTTGGTCATATGGGTTCTCTCGAACAGATCTCGTTTGTTCGTCTTCCAGACAAAAGGATCTTCCCTTCCAAGACTTATATCTCTCTATCCTTCCTGAGCTTCATCTTGAAACTGTTAAGGACATGGGCATGATATCTCGGTCGCATAGAAATGGGTCTGAAGGGGATGGTCTCTCTAGGAGGACGAGGCCAAATTGATGCAATAATTTCTATATTGGTCGTCCTATAGGTTTATGTCCCAAGGCATCTTGAAGGATAGGTTGGGGCACATAGACAATCAATCAGAAGAATAATTTCACAAGAAGATAAACACATACACATAACTTAACTATTTCAATACATAAACCATTTATAGATATATAAATACACGCATGCATCCATTATTCCTAATTCAAAGAAAAAAACATGAAAACACTTATCAGAAGCAGAAGACGTGATGCGATTGCCGGAAGGGGTGCTTGTTTCCACCCAACCATAGGCTCAGTCACTCCTAACGGATTTAACACTAGCCACCCCCGAGCTAGACCACGATGCTCTGAGATATAATCCTTTCTCCCGACTCAACGATAGTAGGGATGGAGGTTACTCTCCTCCTCTCACAAGATTTTGGCAACAATTTTCACTATAGCAAGCAAGGAGGACCTCCTGAGTACTTCCTCATTCACTCAGCAACCTCGTTTATCATCTTGTATCGTAACCTTGCTAGTCATTTCCTACGACTAGAACACGCTCATTTCTTAGTTCTTCCTTGAACCCAAGAGCTTAGTCTCTCGTCTCTGCACTCTTCGCAAGTCTTCCTCTTCCCACCACACCTTCCTTTCGTTCCTTCCTCAACAAGATTGTGTGTGGCTCAAATTATTAGTCTGTTGTTAGGCCTGAAAGCCTTACATATGGGTTCTCTACCCCATCCCCTCATTAACTCTTGAGGAGGTCTTCCCACCTACCATCCTGACTGTAATTCATTCCTAGGTCAAAGGACTGTTATGGTCATGAGCAATTAAATCCAGTAAGGTACTGGTTTGGTGGATGTTAACACAATCATTCTTGGTCCCCTCCACCATCTCTTTCATAGCATTCGTGGTCTCTCTTACTACACCCCCCTTCTAGCAGTCATGCAACACTTATTCATTTTCTAGTAAATAACAAAACTTACATTCATCGACCTTTTATACAAAGGTCCATCAAATCAAACATTCACACATATTGAGTTTTCCATAGTCTCTTGGCCAATATAGTTATATTTACAAATTGGGGAAAACAAGGTGTTACAATTCCCTCCCCCTTAAAGAAACATCATCCTCAATGTTCTATATGCCAACATGCTCTGTATATACAAAAGTAAGCAAAAATGGATACGCCTATCTCATGGCATCCTCCATTTCCCATGTAGCCTAATCTGGGCCAAAGTGTTTCCACTACACCTTGACCTATGCAATGGTTTGATTCTTGAGTGGGGTTTCCTTCCTGTCTAGTATGCATTGAGGTTCTGACAGGAATTCTCCCTCTGAATCCACTTGGATCATAGACCAGTCAATTATATCATTAGAATCATGTGCATATTTCTTCAATAATGAAACATGGAAAACATTATGTGCATTTACTGTGGGAGGGAGTCCTAGCCTATAGGCTACAGGTCCCACTCTATCTAAGACTTCAAAGGGTCCACAATACCGAGGTGTCATCTTGGCACAAGATCCCATTCTCAGGGAACTCTTCCTCGGCCTAAATCTGAGATAGACATGGCCTCCTATCTTGAACTCTCTGGGAGTTCTCTTTCTTTCGGCGTAACTCTTCTGTCTATCCTGATCAATTTTCAAATTTTTCTTTATCTGAATTACTTGTGGTTCCATTTATCTGAATGGCATCATTCTTCTTGGCCGATTTTGGTAATCCGGTGATGAAAACCATGGATATGGTTTCCCATTTCCATTCTGGAATTGGTAGAGGTTGTAACAACCCTATTGGGTTTCGGTTTTCTGCCTTAACTTGTTGGCATTCTAGACACTTAGCTAGATAGTCAACTATGTTATTTTTCAATCAAGTCCAATAGATTTGTTTCCTAGTGGTTGTGATCATTTTTTGATAACCTGGATGACCAATATATGGTCTCTTGTGCAGTTCGTCCATTATGAACCTCTTCAAGTCGTCACAAGTTGGGATATACAATATGTTTCTGTAAGTCAACAAGTCTTCATCGAGCATCCGATATCCTTCATACTTTATCCCTGTAGGCTCTTGCCTTAGGGTATGAGGTCACAGTCTTCAAGAATGTATCTGTTTCTTGTGCATTCCTGACTCTTTCCCTAACATCTATTGTGCTTAATGTTTCCAGGTGAATTGTTTTCACACTTATGCTAAAGGAATTAACAACCCTATTTTCCTTTCATTTGATGTGTTTGATTTCGAAATCAAACTCACTGAGGAGATCCATCCACATAGCTTGCCTAGCATTGATTTTTGGATGATCAAACAAGTGCCTCAACCCACAATGGTATGTCATAAGTAAAAATCTCCTACCTAGAAGGTAATGCCTCCACATATTTAAAGCATGCACTATCGCAACCAACTCTAGATCATGGGTCACATAATTGATTTCATGATCATTCAATTTTCTGGATTCGTAGCAAATTACACACCTTTCTTACATAAGGACTCCTCTGAGTCCTTCCTTGCATGCATTAGTGCACACAAGGAAGTCATTACCAGGGTCTGCAATCTTCAACATGGGCTCATGGGTCAGAAGGTATTTCAGTTCCTAAAATATTTCTTCAGATTCTAATGTCGAAGTGAATTTAACCCCATTTTTCTAAAGGGCACTGATTGGACAACCAATTTTGGAAAATCATTTTATGAACCTTCTATAATATCCTGCTAAGCCCATAAAGGATCTAATATCAGATACATCCTTTGGGGTAGTCCATTCCATAATAAACCTAATCTGGTCAGGGTCTACTGCCACTCCTTCTTTAGAAATAACATGGCCTAAGTAATGGACTTGCTTCTGGAAAAGGTCACACTTTCTAAACTTAGCGTAGAGTTGATGATCTCTTAGTACTTGAAATACAAGTCTAAGATGTTCTTCACTCTCCTCTCTATTCTTGGAGTAGATTAGGATATCATCAATGAAAACCAATACAAATCTGTCTAGGAATTTGTTGAGTATATTATTCATCAAGCACATAAAAGTGGTAGGGGCATTGGTTAATCCAAATGGCACCAGCAAAAATTCATAGTGACCATATCTTTTCCTGAAGGATTTTTTTTGGATGTCTTCATCCTTTATTCAGACTTGATGGTATCCAGACCTTAAGTCAATCTTTGAGAAAATGGACGCATCCCCTAATTGGTCGAACAAGTCATTGATTCGTGGTAAGGGGTACTTGTTCTTTATGATTTTCTTATTGAGTTGTCTATAATATATGCACAGTCGGAGTGTGCCATCTTTCTTCTTCATAAACAAGACTGGTGCTCCCCATGGAGACACACTAGGATAGATGTAGCCTTTGTCCATAATTTCCTTTAGCTGTAGCTTGAGCTCAACTAGCTGGGGTGTACTCATCCTATAGGGTGTCCTAGACATTGGCACTGCTCCTGGTGCAAGTTATATCGAGAAGTCAATGTCTCTTCTCGAAGGTAGACCCGATACCTCTTTTGGAAACACGTCTCTATACTCTCTTAATATGGGGTGGTCCTCTAGGTTCGGTGTGTCATCCTCAACAGATTCCAACACCTATATTTCATATAGAGGACATCCCTTTCTACAATACTTCTTCATTTGAAGGGTTGATATTCATCTCACTGAGACAGGCTTCTGAATTCCTTGGAGGGTCATTTTTCTCCCTTGTTCATTCTCACACTAAAACGTTTTATGGTAACAATCCAATTTGGTTTTATAAGTGGCTGACCAGTCCATACCAATCAACAGGTCACAAGATCCTAAGGGAAGTAAGGGTCGTTTGGGTGTGAAATCCATCCATGATGAATTGGAAAGATGGTATGACCTATGCTACTTTTCTTTTGGTTCCAATGGCTAGTTGTACCAACCATGGCTTGACATGTCTAACTAGTTGCAGTTTATACTTATTAACAATCTGAGGGGCCACATAACTCAAATTAGAACCGAGGTCAAGTAAAATAGAAACTAGATGGTTGGCTATCATAGATTCCACCTCCACCACTAAAGCTTGGTGGTCAGATTGTTTAATATCCAAAGCTACATAAATTTGTGGCATGCTCCTAGCCACATCATTGGCAGTGGTAGCTTCTTGGGTATTGTAGAATCTCCTACTGTTCTGCTGTTTGTGTGGACAATCCCTCAGTAGATGTTCTTCTCCAAAACCCAAACATTTCAAGGGTTCCTTCTTTAGGTTATCAGTCTTTCTTGGGGTTTCTCCAAAAGGTTTATTCCCACTCTGGGAGGGGAAATTTTGTTGATATACACTTCAAGTAGGAAGGCTTATCCTAGAGTCCTTCCTATAGTTCCTAAATATTGAGGATTTGAACCCCTTCTTATTGAATCTCGAACTACTCTTGTTCTTCCACTCCTCGCGAGGTTATGTCTGACTCTCGAACTTTTCATAACAATACCTTGTCTTCCAGATAGTGTCTTCTAAAGCCTTTGGCTCATCAAACTTAATCTTGTTCTGGTAGGTTTTAGCTAACCCATTAATAAATCGTTGTACTTTTACCTTTTCATCCTTCATGTAGGGTACACACCTCAGCAACTCAAGGAATTTATTGACATATTCCTCTATGATGAGTTGTTCCAGCTTGAGTTCATAGAACTCCTTAGTCTTCCCATCAAAGTATTTCTCTAACAGATACTTCTTGTTGAAGTGTTTCTCACACTGTTTCCATGATAAGTCCTCTTCATGTATTCCTTTTACATTCTTAAGGCATCCCCACCAAATGGAATATTTTCCATTCAGGTTGAAGATGGCTATTCCATTTTTCAAGTTTTCATAGTAGTCATGGACTATGAAGTACTTCTTTAAACTAAGCAACCAAGCTTCTGCCTCTTTCCCTTTCTCAATCTCTCCACTGAAAGAGGGTGGTTTTTCTTTATTGAACTCTTCAAGGTAATGAATTTTGGAATGATTTCACTTTTTTCCTTTCCTTTGAGAATGTGAGCTACTTTTTCTACTAGAAGATCACTCAGAGTTGCCAGTTTCCTTTTCAGAGGACTCTCTCGATGAGATTCCCCTGTCTCCAGGTTGGACCTTCCTCGAGGTACTCCTCCTAGTGTGGCCACTTATGGGACCACATTTTCATATCTCAAGTGGACTTTGACTTCTCTTCATATGTCGTTGATCCACAAGACTGGTTGGAAGTCCATGCTGCAACTACCTCTGTATATCGGATAAGCTCTGTAGCAAGAATGCATCAATTTCTGTTTGTTTTTCTTGCTCCTTTATCAATCTCTCTTTGTCATCCTTGAAACTCCGTAATTCATCCATGAGGCTCCTTACAATTTCATCCATATCTGGAGGGGTTTCCACCACCCTCCTCTCGTCAGATTATTCGTCTCTATTGTGGGAGCCATCCCCCAGTTCATGGTGTGTCACCATCCTTTATGCTTATAGTTTCCCGTGATTCACTGATTGCTTGAGTGATGACAAAACACTTGTTGTTAACTAATATTCTATTAGTTTATGAACAACACATAGTTCATATTTCTTAAATACACACACAAAATAGAAAGTTTTCATTCTTTTCTTCAATAAGAGTTTAACCAGAATCTTTAGGAAAAAGGTAAGGTAGGGAGTCACCCTTAAATTTATTTAAATATGGTTTTTACACAACTCGTCCATGATCCCAAGTAGACCAAGTGTTGTAACCTCGCTATGATACCAATTTGTAACACACCCGACTCCTTAATACTCTTTTAATGGGTGGGGCATCATAAATTCATTTTTCCTTATCTAACTCATCTCGAATAATTTCTCTGAGATGATTCATTCTCTTCCACTTTCCCGTAGATTTCTAATGACTTCTACTGGATTCTAAATTGACCCTTGGTTTATATACTACGGCTTCCTGAAGCTCTTTGGGAGTTCATTGGTTGAGGGCCACGTGACGCCCCCGTGGATTCATCTCATTAGTATCATCTCTTGGTTCCTACCTCTCGTAGGGAAGGTCCATCCATCAACACACTCAACGACTGCCTTAACCCTCGTTTGACACATAGGATAGTGGGGAATTCAGAGTTCGACGCTTTGGCGTTGAACATCTCCTTGCGACCTACGCACGAGATTTCCCAAAGTCCCAAACTTTCTAAGTCCCGTGAGCTTGACACGTGGTTCCGGCCTTCAAACCTTTTTGGTCTCTCTACAATGATACATCCCAAATCCTCCATAGTTCCGAAGTCCTGAACTCCTGGAGTTCCGGTCACTTCACCAACCACGTGGGCTAGGTGGGCACATACCAAGAACTGACACGTAGGAGGAGTTAGGTGTTGAAATTACTAAGACAACTGAGAGGGGGGGGGGTGAATCAATTATTATTGTGCTTAATTTTTTTTAAGTCTATTAATACATTCTTAATCTTTCTTCAAGTGATCATCAACATTATACAACATATGGACAATAAAATTAATGAGCATCGGTCACACATAAGATATACACAGAGACATATTTTCACGAGGAAACCCATAAAGGGAGAAAACCTCTTTTTCTTCAAAATGATAGGAAGTATTTTAAGTTCTGTACTTCATCTATAATTGAGCACCAACTCAATGTGAGGCTGCTACCTCTGTTTTACAAGCTTCAACTTGTTTGAGAGCACTGACTCTCTTGTNTCTCTAGCACCCACTAGAAGGAAGCAACAACTCCCCTAATTTTCCAGCACCAACTGGATGGAAGCACCAATTTCCAGATACACAAACTCCAACTTGTATAATAGAGAACACTTGTTCTCCCTTGCACCACCCTGCTACCCTAGTTTCTCTGGATCCAACCAGAAGGAAGCTGCAACTCCTTTTGTTCAAGCACCCACTTGAACCTTTGAGGACAACAATCCTCCCTAGCACCTCCCAACCACCCTAGAATATAAATATGAAATAATGAAACCAATTACAGTGATATAGTGTTCAATAACAGCTTACCAGTCTCATCACTGTTCTGCAAGATTTTGCTACTCAGTCTTCCTCACTGTCTTCCAGCATGCATCCGCTGCCCATTCTGTTCTTCTGCCTTTTGTGCTCTATGTGTCATTCCCATTCAATTCACCTTTTGTTTCCTATCCATTTTAGTTGTTGCACCGCCTCTTTACTTCCTCACCCATGCATTACTTCACCTCAGCAACAACAACCTCATCACTTCTCTATGTCGTGTTCTTATAGCTTATGTGCACCCTGTACATACCATATGTGAAATGCTTCTGCATCTCTTCACAGTGAGTGCTCTGTCTGATCATCATTATGACTTCTCAGCTTCTCTGGCAATTTTCCCACATGTTCAGCATCACTGGATGTCATGCTGAGATTCCTCACCCTCTCTAGCACTCAAGACTCTTCGTCTTATCTGGCATAGTCGATCTTATACTTTCTGCTTCAGTTACAAACTTCAACACTCATCCACTTGTCAGTCCCTCTAAGAATCGTCTTCATTCACTGGAAGAAGCTTGGAGACCCTTTAACTCCTCTGTGTTACACATCCAAATCACTCAACTGGATAAGTGTCGCACATACCTCTCACTTGTCGCAAGTGTCGCAACTTCTATACAACTTGTCGCGAAGGCCACAAGTTGGTGATAAGAGTGTCGTAAATACTGTTGGATCATGTCACCATAATGACGACATCACGGAGACACTTGAAACACCTCATTTACTCAGTTTGAAGGAAGAAAGTTGGTCTACTGGAGTCAAACATCTCTTGACACCT
>ML792292.1:817953-834375 GCA_009831015.1 Picea engelmannii | reverse complement strand
TCCTCAACTCTTAAAAAATACTTGCTAATTGTTTCATCTTCATTCATCTTTAGTTGTTCAAATTTCAATCTGTATGTTTGAAGTTTGGCATCTTTTACTTTCTCATTTCCTTCATAACTGCTAATACGTTTATCCCACATTGCATTGACAGTTTCAAGATGCATCACCTTTACAAACTCAGCTTCAGCAAGTCCATTCAAGATAGCATTCATTCCCTTACCATTAAAACTAAACTCTAACTTATCGTCCTTGGAGGCTAGCACAACAGGCTTTGTATATCCAGTCTCTACTACATCCCAAATATCAGCACCCAAGGCCATTAAGTATGTTCTCATTCTAATCTTCCAGAAGGCAAAATTTGTTCCATCGAACATAGGGGGCTTAGTGGCTGAAGTCCCTTCATGACTTTTCATTTTTAAGATTACGAATCTACCTTTGAATAAAAGGAACCCGCTCTGATACCAATTGTTGAAATTACTAAGACAACTGAGAGGGGGGGTGAATCAGTTGTTATTTTGCTTAAACAATTTTAAGTCTATTAATACTTTCTTAATATTTCTTCAAGTGATCATCAATATTATACAACATATGGACAATAAAATTAATGAGCATCAGTCACACATAATATATACACATAGACAAATTTTCATGAGGAAACCCATAAAGGGAGAAAACATCTTCTTATTCGAAATGATAGGCATTCTTTTAAGTTCTGTACATCATCTACAATTGAGCACCAACTCAATGTGAGGCTGCTACCTCTGTTTTACAAGCTTCAACTTGTTTAAGAACACCAACTCTCTTGTTTCTCTAGCACCCACTAGAAGGAAGCACAAACTCCCCTAATGTTCCAGCACCAATTGGATGGAAGCACCAACTTCCAGTTACACAAGCTCCAACCTGTATAACAGAGAACACTTGTTCTCCCTTGCACCACCCTGCCACCCTGGTTTCTCTGGCTGCAACCAGAAGGAAGCTGCAACTCCCTATGTTCAAGCACCCACTTGAACCTCTGAGGACAATAGTCCTCCCTAGCACCTCCCAACCACCCTAGAATATAAATATGAAATACTGAAAACAATTATAGTGATATAGTGTTCAATAACAGCTTACCAGTCTCATCACTGTTCTGCAAGATTTTGCTACTCAGTCTTCCTCACTGTCTTCCAGCATGCATCCGCTACCCATTCTGTTCTTTTTCCTTTTGTGCTCTGTGTGCCATTCCCATTCAATTCACCTTTTGTTTCCTATCCATTTCAGTTGTTGCACCACCTCTTTACTTCCTCACCCATGCATTACTTCACCTTAGCAACAACAACCTCATCACTTCTCTGTGTTGTGTTCTTATAGCTTCTGTGCACCCTATGCATACCATATGCACAATGCTTTTGCATCTCTTCACAGTGAGTGCTCTGTCTGATCATCATTATGACTTCTAATCTTCTCTTGCAGTTTTCCCACGCGTTCAGCATCACTGGATGTCATGCTGAGATTCCTCACCCTCTCTGGCAGTCGAGACTTTTCATCTTCTATGGCATAGTCGAGCTTATACTTTTTTCTTCAGTTACAAACTTCAACACTCATCCACTTGTCAGTCCCTCTAAGAATCGTCTTCATTCACTGGAAGAAGCTTGGAGACCCTTCAGCTCCTCTGGCGATCACATAGAGGTCTCTTCGAATCCTTTGACAGAGACCATCAATGGTTTCCAGCAGTTAGACTGCGAGGAGCAACATTAGCCCTCCAATCATGCCCAAAATCCCCTACACCGTTGGATTGATTTCATGTGATCTTGCGTTTATTTCGCCAATTCGCATTTTGATATTTCAGGATCCCCGTCATAAAGATTTCGTTACTCTCCATGTCCCGATCCCCAAAACTCCGAAATGGAGCTTATCTGAACTGACTCCTTCCCTTCTCATGACCACCGATGGTGACCATAGGCTGTGCCAAAAGGTGCTTCATATTTTGCGAGTCTATAAACTTCATCGAGTCTGATCGACGGTTAAAATCTCCATAGATCCGACGGTCCAGATCTTCTTGCGATCTCGCATCTCGTGAGTTTCCACACGTTTCTCCGTTGACTCCAAGTCAGCGAAATTCCAATCGCTTGCCACTTGTCCTATGATTCGACGGTCCAGATCTGATCTTGATTCAACGACTCAAATCATATCGTGATTTCACATATCCCGATTTCGAAATTCTTGTTGCAAAGTGTTTCGACACTCCAACTTCCGGTATCCAAAACCTCGAGATGGGGTTGGATCAACGATCCACATCAAACCTTGATCTGACGGCTCAGATCATTTTGAGATTTCACATTTCGCGATATCGACATTCCTGTTGTTCAGTGTTCTTGTTACTTCAAAGTCTCGATATCCGAAACTCTGAAATGAAGTTTAAATCAGGGTTTCTCATTTCGCGAATTCGAGAGGTTAGGGAACCCCGTTCCTTTGACTTCCCAGTCAGGGAAATGACAATCTTTCACCACATGTCATATGGACCCAATGATACAGATCTTATCAAACTTTATGAGCCTTCATCATGCCTGATCAATGGTTCAAATCAATCCTCGATCTGACGACTGAGGATATTTCGCAATTTCTCATATCGCGAGTTCAGGACTCCTATTGTAATGACCCTTTACATTTCTATCTCTTGATATCCGAAATCTCGATAGCGAAAACTACGAAATGGAGTATCAAACTTTACAGGCCTTCGTCATGCCTGATCAACGGTTCAAATCAATCCTCAATCTGACGGGTGAGAATATTTCACGATTTCGAATATCGCGAGTTCGGGACTCCTGTTGTAATGATCCTTGACATTTCTATCTCTTGATATCCGAAATCTCGATAGCCAAAACTCCGAAATGGAGTTTGACCAACACTTTGATCTTGTCATTCGATCATTGTTGCGCTGCTAGTCTTCCTGAACTTATCTTTTGTTCTTGTTTTTCCATCGAAGCCATAAATGACAGGAATACTCTGATCTTTCCATCAATGACAAGAATACTCTGCCTGTTAAGCATGCCAACCATCATCCTCTGCCTTCTATCTGAAAACATGCCAACATCAGGGTGACCCGTGTTACGTTCCAATGGGTCTATAGGGTATGTGATACACTTGAATTTCGGGTGACACGTGGCATGAAAAATTGTGGTCCACGTCACCCTGGATGACGTCACTACACCACGTCACCCTGAAATAACAACCTTCTAACATTCCTTAGATCTCACGGTCGAGATCCGACCATGTAGATTTATAGATCTACGACTCTTGCGACCTCAGAGATTCGACGTTTGGGAGTTTCACGATGCAAACTCTTCTTTTCTCCTGAAGTTCCCAAATCTCTGAACTAAAGGGGCTAGCACCACATGTCCCTATTATATCAACGAATGGGAAAGAACCCGAAGGGTCCCTCGATCTACGGTTCTGGTTACTTCATAGCTCCAGCCTTCGGGGTTCTGGATCCCAGTTTAGTTGGTAGGATAGCTTCACCTAACCACTAGAGGAAACCTCCCAACGTCGGTCAACCTTACGGGTAACCATAAATCTTGATCGCCTTTGACCGGTTTATGACTATGAGGGACGAAAATAATCCAAAGTCCCGGACTTCAGGAGCTTTGAATCCAGAAGGACTTGGCTCCCTTAGGCTTAGCCTAAGGTTCCTAGGTGTTGGTCATATGGGTTCTCTTGAACAGATCTCATCTTTTTGTCTTCTGGATGAAAGGATCTTCCCTTCTGAGACTTAAATCTTGCTACCCTTCCCAAGCTTCATCATGAAACTGTTAAGGACTTGGGCATGATATCCCATTCACACAACAAGGGGTCTGAAGGGGATGGTCTCTTTAGAAGGATGGGGCTAGGTTGATGCAATACTTTCTATCTCGGTCGACCTATAGGTTTATGTCCCAAGGCACCTTGGAGGCTACGTTGGGGCACATAGACAATCAATTAGAAGAATAAGTTCACAAGAAGATAAATGCATACACATAACTTAACCATTTCAATACATAAACCATTTATAGATATATAAATACACGCATGCATCCATTATTCCCAATTCAAAGAAAAAGGCATGAAAACACTTATCAGAACCAAAACATGTGATGTGACTGCTAGAAGGGGTGCACGTTTCCACCCAAGCATAGGCTTATTCACTCCTAATGGATTTACCACTAGCCACCCCCAAGCTAGACCACAATTCTCTGAGATATAATCCTTTCTCCCGGCTCAGCGACAATAGAGATGGAGGCTACTCTCCTCCCCTCATAAGATCTTGGCAACGATTTTCACTATACCAAGCAAGGAGGACCGCCTGAGTACTTCCTCAATCACTCAATAACCTCATTTATCATCTTGTATAATAACCCCACTAGCCATTTCCAGTGACTAGAACACACCGATTTCTTAGTTCTTCCTTGAACCCGAGAGCTTAGTCTCTCGTCTCTGCACTCTTCACGGGTCTTCCTCTGCCCACCACAACTTTCTTTCTTTCCTTCCTCAACAAGATTGCATGTGGCTCGAATTCCCAGTCCGTGGTCAGGTCTGAAATCCTTATAGATGGGTGCTCTTCCCCATCCCCTCATTAACTCTTGAGGAGGTATTGCCACCTACCAGTCTGACTGTAATTCATTCTTGGGTCAGAGGATTGTTTTGGTCCTCAGCAATTAAATCCAGTAAGTTACTGGTTTGGTGTAGGTTAATGCAACCATTCCTATTCCCCTTTACCATCTCTTTCATAGCATTCATGGTCTCTCTTAGTACACCTCCTTTCCAACAATCATGCAACACTTATACATTTTCTAGTAAATAACACAATTTACATTCATCGATCTTTTCTACAAAGGTCCATCAAATCAAACATTCACACATATTGAGTTTTCCATAGTCTCTTGGCAAATATAGTTATATTTACAAACTGGGGGAAACATGGTGTTACCAGAGTATGAGGGTTTTCTCCCTCATACACGACCTACAGGGTTAGGTTCAGATTCGGGCTTAGTACCAGGGCCCTTTGTTTGAGGATCTCCATCTCAAGGTATCCCATGGAGTCATTATGGAGCATTCCATTCTACTACATCTCTTTCAGCATGATTAGAAATCCCTCTATTGACATAGTTCCCATTAAAATATGGAACAGAGCTACCAGATCTAGGTTTTCTTGGTACATAGATAAGAAGTGGCCCCCAATGTGGTGAAAATATTTAGGCCTCTAGTCCAAGCAATAGAAACACACTTCAAAGGATCCTTTCTCCATCCAATATGATCTTTCCTCCTCCACCTATTACTCTTAGTGAAGGTGGCTCTATGGTCTCACTGAACTTCATTGACTCTCTACTAGTGCATTCGAGCCAATCTGTTAGGGATGGAGAAACTGCGTTCTTAGACAAAACCCTTCTCAATAGGGTAGAATGGGAAATCCCTATTGTAGATGGAGGAATATCTATCCCACAACAATAGCCTAATCCATGCCGTAGAAAAAAATGTGCATTGAATTGAGAGGGAACCTTGTCAAACTAATGCAAGGGTCCGACATCACATTGCCTCAAGTTGTGGATTTGGATAACACAATAATGGTGGGGAGGGTGCGTGGGAGAAGATTTGGCATAGAAAACTTTAAATATTGGGTTGAAAATCATTGCTCCAAAACCCTTGGCTATCCACCCTCGATTCAGCTTGTAGCTAGGGGATGGTTCCTCTTTAAATTTGGGAAAGTCGAAGAAGTGAAATGAGCATTAAAAATCTCTTGGAGCATAGATTCCACCTCTGTCTTGCTAAAAAATGGAATCCCTGAACATGAATGATTAATAGAATCATATTAATTTACTCTATCATAGGAAGAAGACAATAATTACAACTCTTAAATTTAAAATCTAAAATAGAAAGGTGATATTTAGGGAAGAAGTGGAACCTCTTTCTTGGGCTTGTAATTACTATCTTTATCTAATAAAATGGTAAGGAATCAAATTCACTTGCAACATTGTGTCTCCTATTTGGATTTCTCCTATAAGAAAAATAAATTTGGGCTATGAATTTGCTCAAGTTATTTTTACCAAAATTTTGACAAATCAAAACCATGAACAACTAATAAGAAAAACCCATTCTGATAAAAATGCATATTGTTAATGTAAAGGTGATCTTACTTTTGAAAAATGTAAATAAGTCCATGGTCTACCTCATATACCGTGACCTCCACCATTAAGGGTGCTACCTCAACCTTCACCTCCACTTACTTAGCTTTAGTCACTATTTCCTATACATATGTCGGTGATACTATTATTGGTTCACCTATTCTCTCAAATGTTATAGTCCACCGTGAATTTGATGGCAAGGATTATGTTTGCATGGGAAAGTATGAAAATGTGTATAGGTTAGGATTTGCCACATCAACTACCATAGTATTGAAACATAAAGCTAGGTTTTTCCCATCCACGCACATCGACATGATATATGATGCCCCTTTGAATACAAAATACAATGTTTTTGATATTTCTAAAAAGTATTGGTTACACCTTTTATGTTAAAGAATCCTTTGTACCTTCATTTTCTTCTCACCCAACCAAGATGATGAAACAAGAAGCTAATACTGTAATAAATGATAAAAAATATTTCCAAAAATATTCTATAAGATCATTCTATCCACTTGTTGTTTCCCCATGTGGAACCAGTTGATTATGGTTGGAGATGAAATATGCAAGAATACGTGTTTTCCCTCGTTCTCTCCTAAAGAATTTGAATCAACCTCTACTACATATTCTCCCTTAAAACAATAACAATGGTTCATAGGAGAGGACATTTTCTTGGGGCTATTGGCTTTGAGAGTTATTAGAAGTAATCTAGTGTAAGCATTGTCATGAATGTGTTTATTTTTTACGTGTCTAGGTATTCATTATGGTAGGATTGGGTCACCCATTGTAGCTTATCAAACATTCAATTGTTTAACAAGAAAACTATTGTTATTTTATATTGCATCAAGATATTTATCAATATTGATAGGGTTTCCCTATGTTAGAATATGAGCAGTATAGAACATGTATTTTGTTCAGCACAATTCGGGTAATATTAGAGAAAATATAACCCTCAATTATAAGGGTGTGGGTGGGGGGTAATATTGGAGAAAACATAATATGCTTTCTCTAATATTACCCCCCATCCCCACTATTATGTTTTCTCTTTTATTACCCCCACCCAATATGTTTTTTCTAATATTACTCCCCACCTCCACTATTATGTTTTCTCTATTATTTCCCACACCCCCACCCTCATCCTCATAAGGTTGTCATAATATGTTTTCTTTATTATTACCCCACCCCCACTATTATGTTTTCTTTATTATTTCTCCCACCCTCACCCTCACTCTCACTCTAATAAGGTTATCATATATGAAGATGGAGATAGGGGTAATATTAGAAAAAACATAATATGTTCTCTATTATTCCCCTCACTCTCATAAGATTCACTCTCATAAGGTTGTCATATGAACATTCATATGTCATTTTTTAACATTTATACAATACTTCATTTATATATATATATATATATATATATATATATATATATATATATATATATATATATATAATTTTTTATTTATTTTTAAAACATTGATATTCATATGAATAACATTACTATGATTACTATGATTGTTATTCATATTTAATATTATATTATAATATTTTATGATAAATATGAATATTTTATTAAAATATTGATATTAATGATAATGATGATTTTATTTCAGAAATTAATTTTGGTTTCTAGTATTTATATAAAATTATTATTTTATTTTTATAATTTAAATAAATCGTTCTAGTACCATTATATTTTGAGAGAATTTCTTTATCTAAGGTGTTTAAGGCCTTTAAGATTCAAAACTTAGGATAATTATATTTTGAGAATTTCTTTATGTAAAGTGTTTAAGGCCTTTAAGATTCAAAACTTAAGATAATTAAAAGAAGACACAAACAAAGAAAACCAACTACATTGTGGATTGGTATGGCATAAGCCAAATGAGATTATAGCTGATTTAAAAATAAATAAATAAATAAAAATAAATTTAAAGACACAAACAAAGAAAACCAACTACATTGTGGATTGGTATGGCATAAGCCAAATGAGATTATAGCTGATTTAAAAATAAATAAATAAATAAAAATAAATTTATTCTTATGTTTAGAACCAATTCCTTAAATTACCAATATAAATATAAAATCTAACTTATTAATATTAATATAAAAACTAATAATTTATTAATATAAATGTCATAAATCATAAATAATATGACATAACATAATCCCTCTAATTAAATTTATTTTTGACTAAATTTCATTTTTTATTATGTCGAAAGGCGTACACCTATTGACAATGAACACAATTAATCACCTTTTAATCTAAAATTTTAATTTCATGGTTAACAATTGAAGATGTTGGCATATTCTTAGTCGTCCTCCAAAATCAATGAATGTGATTTACTCTTCATAACTTCCTTGTATTTTAAAATGCATCTGTTAACCTGTTTACTTTTCAATATTTACCTAATCATATTAAGAAATTACTGTATCACCATCTGATTGCCACGTTTAAATGATTAACCTTTTATATTACCACGTTTGAATTATTAGCCACGGATTTTCTACTGTCCGTGCGTTTCAGTTGTCCATGCGTTTCAACTTTCTGCCCATTCTCTACTGCAGATTTCCTTAGCTGTCCGCGGGTTTCATATTGCTTGAGCGTTTCATTCCAAGGGCATAGCCTAATGGTCTCCGCATGAAGATATTCATCCCGTATTGTTATTCATATTACAGGTGCTCATACAATTGGTCAAGCACGATGCCTCTTATTCAGAGCTCGCATTTACAACGAATCCAACATTAATGCCGCCTTTGCTACATCTTCGAAGGCAAAGTGCCCAAGCGTTGGTGGCGGAAACAACCTCTCGCCCTTAGATGTGGCTACCCCTACCACATTCGACAACGATTATTACAGTAATTTGGGAAGCGAAAAGGGACTTCTGCACTCTGACTAGCCACTGTTTAATGGAAGTTCTACAGATTTTCAGGTTACTGCCTACAGTTCCAATCAGAACACTTTCTTTCCGGACTTCAAAGCCGCCATGATGAATATGGGTAATATCAAACCCCACACTTTCTTTCCGGACTTCAAAGCCGCCATGATGAATATGGGTAATATCAAACCCCTCACTGGCACCAGAATAAACTAAAATTCGATGATATTATATTCTATGATATTAATAACTATCATTATATATATATAATATTTATGAATTCATAAATAAGTAAAAATAAATAAAATTTTGAAAATTTTTGAATATTTATTTTACATTATAATATTATTTTATAAAAATATTAATTTTAAATCTATAAAAACAATTTAGAATTTAAATATTTAAATTACTAGATTTTATATGTAAATAGTTGTTGATGAGATAATAAAGAAGTATTTGGATTTTTTTTTAGAATACTTTATAATTATTGTTATTTATAATTCAACATCATATGTTATCAATGTTCTAAATTTTTTTAATTATTTGTCCTTAACGAATAAAGAGAATCTTTTCAGTGCTCAAAACCTTGGAGTTACAATAAAGTTTCCGCTTTGGTTGAAGCGTTCAAAGGTTTTCCTCTGAATTTGAGCGGAAGCGTGGATTCACAGTGAGCATAACCTGTTGGATGGATTATTTTGTACGGCGTTTACCAGCCACGAGTTTGTGGCTGTACTAGTAATATTCACAATAACTATTTATAAGATTATTAACACATTGCTCAACCTAAAATAATGGTTATTCAATGTTTTCTACCTTTTGGGTTTTCTCACCAACTTTCTAAGTTGCATCTCCGGCAAACCCAAAAGGTCAGCAAACCCGTCTATCCCAAATGTCCGTTAGCAAGGGTTGCTCCGTTAACGCTAAGTTTACCCGTTAGCAAGGGTTGCTCCGTTAACGCCAAAAGGTCGGCAAACCCGTCTATCCCAAATGTCCGTTAGCAAGGGTTGCTCCGTTAACGCTAAGTTTGCTCGTTAGCAAGGGTTGCTCCGTTAACGCCAAGTTCGCTAGCTTTTGTCGTGCGTCGTCTTTCTCTGCTCCTTGAAATTTAGGTGTCGTGCAGTGCCACTTTCTTTTGTTTATATCGTTGGCACAAATGACTCCAAAAAGCACATAACAACTTACTACATTTCAGAACTCGAGTCCCGGTAACATTTTCTTCTTTGGCTAAACTCTATCTGTAACATACAGATCTACGAAGGCCTTGGCGTCATTATAGTTTTCGCCGCTCCCGACCAGCAGCAAAACCAGCGCCTGCTTTACCTGCATTTTCATCACATTTAACACCCGGTGCCTGGCTCCAGGTATAAACATGGCCGCTTTCAGGTCCGGTATGGAAGATGTCGCTTGATCTAAAAGAAAGCCGCAGTAATCGTTCACAGTGTTATTGAAGCTCGGAGAAGAGATCAGGGCCCTCGTAATTTGCCCGAAATGATTCTGCATAGAAGTAATTAAATTAGCGTGGAGCCACGCCAAGTGTTTGTCCATTACGCGTTTCGGAAGAGCGGCTTCCATATCTCCGTATCCGCTGACCTCGAACTCCATGACACCACTGCAATCGTAGTTACAGGGAGCGCCAAAGAAATCAGCCATGTGGAACAGAACAGGCAAACAAAGAGATTTGGCAGGTATTCAGTTCGAACCCTCCCGAGAAATATAAAATTACATATCCCAAGGACGGGACGCGCGCCAACGGTATAAACAAAATAAAGTGGCACGACACCGCCTCACACTAAACTTCAAGGAGCAGAGAAAGGTGACGCACGACAGAAGCTACGAAGCTAGCAAACGTAGCGTTAACAGAGCAACCCTTTCTAACGGAAATTTGGGACTGACGGGTTTAGACACCTTTTGGGTTTGCGGGAGATGTGACGTTTCACGTTGGTGGGCAAACTCAAAGCATTTTATAATCTGAGATTCTGTGTCATTTTAAATCAACTCAGATACTCAGAAAATCAATTATAAAATTTTAGATTGGTCGAAAATTTAAATCTGCATAGCTAAAAAAAATTTACCCTAAAAATAATTCCTTAAAAAAAATTACTCCAAATTAACCCATTCCATTGGAAGATTACTTCAACATTTCGAACTGTAGGTTGAACACGTAGCGTCCGTGCCAGTGCCCAAGATATCCTCGCATCGTGATCAACACATCAATACAGTTTCAGAAGCTCATAATCACTGTACAATATCATATTTTTTTAATTGAAATGCTCCTATTGAAATATAATACATGCAACTTTTACATACTTACAAAACAGCCTTTCTATTATATCGTGTAATTTCGAGATCCATATCTTTATCTGTTGGCGCTGCAAGCAAAACATCTGAAAGTTTTGGTGAAGTTGGGGTCATTCGGCTTAAAGTGTTCGTCTATTATTTTCTCTAGCAAGATGTCCATTATGCTATGCATATTCTTCAAATGTCCTTTGAGACCTTGTAGATCCATCTATGTAATCTCCGATAATAAAATTACTGCCTAGAAAAATACTTTCGTTGATAATTGAATTGATTCCTCCGCTACGAAATGAGACAGTGTCTGAAAACTTTCTATCAAAGGCCATTCTCCACATTATACCATTAACAGCGGTTGGCACTGTTTTTGTAAGGTTTACCACACGATCTGAATTAGTAATAGTGCGAATCATAGCAAAGACTTCCTCCTCTCTTATAAAGCGAAAGTATTCCAAGCGTTTGGATTTTAGCAAATGTGAAACGCACAACTTACACATTTGCCTCGAGTGAAGACCATACGGAGCAAAGCCATCGGTGGAATTATGCCCAAATATTCGTAGGTCTGATAGCGAAAAGCAGATCATCAGAAACTCCTTGCCGGTAGCAGAAGAAGAGACAACTAAAGTGAGAGAGAAGCCGAGGGGCAGCGACATGAGAGGCCCAAATTTCAGAGAAAGCGCTCCTAGCGCTTGTGTGGAAGCTCTCCCAGCATGTCAAGGGTTCCGATTATGCTTCCGATGATGGAGAAAGAGGGCCCCGGGGGCAGTTTCCTGATTCTTCCCCTGGCGAAGAAGCTCCATGCCCTAGATAATGCAAGCAGAGCTGCGGCGAGTCTCTTATAAAACTCAAGGCATTCCAGAAGTGGCCTCTCACAACCCATCTCACTTACTCACATTGTGACTTACGCACGATACAATCAGCTAGCTACTTTCACATATATTTATAATTGGGTTAGCTAGCTACTTTCACAAATAGCTACTTCCACAAATATTTATAATTGCGTTATGATGAACGTTAGTTCACAGAAAGATGTTGAACTTGCACTGCATAACCAACCTTTGATAGACAGAGAAAAAAAAGAAAGAGAGACAGTCAAACGGGAGAGAGAAAACATGGGGTAATGATAATATTTTATTACTCTCGGTAGAAATGGTTTACAAATACCGCAGAAGCAACTCAAGAGCTTCAGCAATTAAACAGAAAACATTTTTCATGACCTGGAGAAACCAGTCATAAATATAATTGTATGGGTATGTGTTGTCACAGCTCAACAATCTCTATCTTGACAACAATTTCATGATACCTTGTCCAACTAATCAAACAACACATTTGTTCAAGCCAAGAGAAGACAAACATCACGGTAACTTTTCTAACAACCCTAGTTTGCTCCAGTATGGACTAGCTACCTCCACTAAATTAATATAACCAAAAACTAAATCATTGCACCCATTGTAGTTGATACTAGTGTTCCACATATACAAGCATCCGTAACATAACCAAAAACTAAATCATTGCACCCATTGTAGGTGATACTAGTGCTCCACATATACAAGCATCCATTTACCCTCTCTTTACATGGTTTTGCCATGTGTCCACTGACAACACCAACTAAATATGAAATATTTGAACACTCCATCCCAATCATCAACCTTCCTACTGCATTTGCATTTGTACACAAGACATAATAGTTTTCTTCCTTACTATCAAGACATAAACTTGAAGAAAGCTTATAATGAAAAGATAAAGAAATATTTATCCATTTCACAATGTTAGTAACCTCATGACAAAGCAGTGACAACCACAACTTACCATTTTTCATCTCTCTATACTTGTATGCCCAAGATTTGTTTTATTGCTCATGTATCCTTCATCTGAAAATGTGGTGATCTTCTCTTGGACCAAGCATATCATCTACATAACACCAAGATAATGAATATTTCATAAATACAATTATCATACTCACTTTTTAAGAACTTTAGCTCACTCTCAAGGAATCACACATCTTATACCTTTGTGATCATAAACAACTTTTTATTGTTCCATGTACAAGTCTGTGTCAATGATGATTTGTGAATAGTAAGATTCAACAATCTGCATCCCTTAACTGCAACACCATAACCAACAAAGATGCATTTCCTAAACCAAATCAGACCAAACTAGACAAGTGAACCTTCACCTCTTACTTCAAGACCAATTTCAATGTTTCATTGCATGAAATACATGGGCTCTAAAACCACTACGTTCCATTCAAAACCTCGGCCTTGCCATCTCAGTGGGAAACCGAGTTCTCTTCCTCACATCAAAGATCTAAGCGATGCAAAATGTCTACCTAGCATTCCGCAAGATTGACCTCAAGATAATCACCATCTCCATTCGGCCACCGCATCCAGAAGATTGACCTCGAGATAATCACCATATCTATTCGGCCACCGCATCCAGCTTGAAATATTACCGCACCCATTAGGTCTAGACAGAATACATCTCCATTACTTCAGTTGGGAAAACACGCATATATTTGAGGATGAAATTGCACACCCTCCGTTTCATTGTCAAAATAGTGTTTTCATTTTCTCCTCATTCTGAGAGGAAAACTCTTTGTTTAGTCTTTTGCCGAGCTCAAGCCAACAAATGGAGATTCATGGCTCTTGCAACATGGATCGAATCTCTCTACCCTTGGAGCTTTGGACACAAGTTCGAATCTCTGAATGTAGGGAATCAGTGTCACCGCACTCAATTTCTGAGCATCTTGCAAAGTCAACCACCAGGCCAAATTCGACAGCCTTTGTAATATCTCATCAACCCAGCTACATTTGTCAACCATCAAGAAACGTTAGCCAGCCGGGAGTGTTGTCGCTCACTTGCAATTTGACACACCACAGATTGCTAGGTGAAACGTTAGTTGGTGTTGTACTGCTCCGTTTATAATACCAAAAAGACGGCTCGAAACAATCTTTTGTTTCTAGATTTAATGGGGCGCAGCAAAAGGGGCCAACCATACCAGGGTGCACCTCTCATTCATGCATTTTTGTGAATTTTTCTTTCCCGTTTCGGGCATAAGCGCAGAACCTCTCGCTGAAAAGGAAGAGAGCAGAATTTTGGACCGCATCGATTTGTTGAGGCCACGGTGATGAAACAAATTTTGGAACCCATCGATTCGTTTATCACCGCGGTCTCCAGCAAATCGCTGAGTTAAACACTCTCGACTTGTTGCTCTCACGTCCTCCGTACCGTTCTCTCTCCCCCCGTCTTTCCACTATTTTTGTCAACATTTTTCTGATACCACTTGTTGAACTTGGCCTGCATAACCAATCGTTAATATAACCAATTGTTAATAGACAGAGAGGAAAAAGAGAAGACAAAGAATCACACAACATAGAAAAAAAATAAAGGTATTAAAGGTAAAGCGAGCTATTGCCATTCCCTGTGCAATCATTGCAGCTATTGCCATTAAAGGTAAAGCGATCTATTTCCCTTGCAGCTATTGCCATTCCCTGTGCAATCATTGTATTAAAGGTAAAGCGAGCTGTGGATGCTTCTCTCCCATCGAAATTCTTGAGCAGATTGTCTGCGAGCATGGCATCGAACATGCAGTTGGTGACGGCGAGTGGCATGAATCTCATTTGCTCCTCATTGCCTCTGGTATCTGCTTGCAAGATGAGAGCCCTCTAATTCTCTTTCCAGCACTTCTAAACACAGCGGCCAGATCTCGGCCAATGCCTACGCAGACACAAAGCGCCATGTAGAGGAAGGCGTAGTTGAACATACCCTAGAAACGATTCAAGCCTACCAATACTACTTTGGAGTCTATGCGGGACTCGGTCAGGAAATCTGCGATTAGCTAGAGAGTGAAATGTGGCAGTAAGGGTCCCTGTGAGCAGTGGCAAAGCTTGAGAGACATCTCGTCGCTCTTCCATTGCGAAGGCAGTGGACGACCGACGATCGAGTCCCAAACATCCGGGAATTCCACAGATGGCTGATTACAGTAATTAGGCATGATGATCATTCAGTGCTTATGGAGATATTTGGAGAGTTGCCACTGTTTTATTTTTTTTATAGAAGGAGCATAATAGGGCTATGCTTTGAGAAGTAGAGCAGATTCTTCCTTCTGAGATTATCAAAAATCTAAACATAGGATTAAGCTTTAGAGTGTAACCATTAATATGATCATCGTCTCTCTCATGCTATGTTGTTTTATTCTGATTTGGCGTTTAACATTTCGTGGAAATTTGTAGTTTAACATTTCATATTTTATTAACAAATTTATATTGGATGGGGATTTTTACATAGTATTTTTTCCACCCTTCGATTTGATTAGGGGCTTAACAACACGGTGGGGACATCAAGTGAGGCTTTAAATAGGTTCTTGGATTGGATCCTGAATTTTATTTGGCTAAACAATTATAATACTTATTTACTTAAGCTAACTCACCTCGCTATTATATCACTATAAGTTTTATATAAATACTAATTATATTTATCTAATTATATTTTACTAATCATATTTATCTAATTATATCTAAGAATTTATTTGAATTTTTGAGCTTTAATTTTTATTAACTTATTTTTTTATATAATTAAAATATAAAATACTATTTTATATTACTTTAAATTTTATATAAATATTAATCACTTATATTTAATTAAATTTACAATAGTGATTGTATGGTTTTAACTTTTAAGTTCTAGAAAAGTATATTAATTAGGATATTTAATTGTATAATTTTATAAGTTAGCAACTGTTTTGGAAAATTGATTATTGATTTCTAGACTATTGTTTATTAAAAAGATAAAAAAATTATTTTTATTAATTTTGTTTTCAACATTCCGTTGGATGCGGTGTCAAACGGAGGACATGAATCAAGTTGCCGCCACCCACATGCCTCACTCTCATGCTGCGAGCCTTTAATGCGGACGTGATGATTAGGGGTTGGAAACAACGAGAGTTAAAAAAGGGGATTGTGCGCAGATGCAGAGACATCACTCAGGGACCGAGACGCAGAGCATTAACAATTCGAGCATGTAGCAGTCAATCCAGTGTAAGGGCGATCCGACCCTTTATTTTTAGCGAACGGGTCTAGGATGGTCTCATTTCTTCGGCCTCTGGTTCCTGGGTACGCTTTGGC
>ML792292.1:772837-783498 GCA_009831015.1 Picea engelmannii | reverse complement strand
GGATTGGTCATAATGTAATTGTAAAAGGAAAAAGAAGAAGTCGGCCCCAGAATATATCAAGAGGCCCCAAAATATAATAAAGGTGGGTATAACCACCCATTTTGAGAATTCGGCCCTTCCAGTGAAGAGACACTTCACACATGCCATATTTTTATAAATAAGGAGGCTAGCGCCTCACTTAGATACACAACTAACTTGCTCATTGAGAGACAAGCTCTGGAATTGCAGTTGGAGAAGAGAGAGAGAGAGTGGTGCATCTTTGGGAGAGGATCTTATGTATTAGTTTGAGTTATTTCTTGGCATTGTATTGGATATCTATAATAAGGAAGTTTTGTTGGGTTTTCTTCCCCTAGAGGGTTTTCCAGGATAAATGTTGTGTCTCTTGTGATTGTGTATTTCTCATTGATCTTGTCTTATGTTGTTGTTATCTATTGAAATGCAAAGAACTATAATAATGGCTTAAACATTAACATGGTATCAAAGCCAAGATGAACAGAGCATCTTTCACAAGAGAAAAGTGAAAAACGTCACTGTTACCATACATGAAAATTAGGGATTTTTTGTTGGTGAGGTATTTCAACCCTAAAACCATCTAGAAAAGTGTGCCCTCCCCCAAGGATCATTTTGGCACCTTCAATGCACCTTTTCAATGGCTAGATCTCCTAGAAAGTGAAACCCTAGTTTGACAAAGTACCAGAAAACAAGAGTACCAGAAGTACCAGAAATACCAGAGTACCAGAAGTACCAGAAAACCAGAAGCACCAGTTCAGAAATCCGTAAATCAAGTTTGAGGGGGTAAAAGTTGGATTTTCAAAAATCTAACTACACCAACTTACGTGCCTCAGCTCAGTGTATCTTTCCCCTAGATCAGAATTTCAAAATTCAAAGTTTGAAAAATTAGGGTTTCCTCATAAAACCCTAAGTTGCAGTCTCAGAACCAGTTGCAGCCGTAGTACTAGTTGCAATCACCCTTGAAGTTTTTAAGAGTTGGTAATGATTACCGATGCTGCCAGATGGTGCCACTACCTGTAAATACTATCAGAGGTATGTATTCACATATGTTTAAATGGTTAAACCTTAAAGAGTATTTGCAAGAGAAGGTATCTCTTGCCATAGATACAAAAGGATCTCAAGATCCAACACATTTAGAGAAATGATGCAACATAGGTGTGATTATTTTGATATGCATCCATTTGTTATATTGATCAATGTTGCATGTTGTAGCTATGACCATCATTCTAACCTTTTCTAAGTCAAGGTATTAGATGGATTAAAAGTTGAGATCATAGAGCTTATCCTCTAACCCAACCTTCTGTCAAGATAGCGTATTGTCTTAGTACATAAGACAGGTTGAAAAAAGCACTCATCATCTTGAGTGAAGGAGACTCAGAAGAAAAGAAAGCACTCATTCCTGGGGACAAGGCTCCAAGTTTGATTAATCAAGTTAATAAGATTCAAAGGTACACATGACAAGTTGATGACTATAGTTGAGATAACAGTCTTTGTAAAGTATCATACTTGATAGCATGTGAGCATATAGAGGTAAATGCTTAACTTAATCATTTGTCTGATGGAACTAACACCTCCTCTAGGAAGAATCTCGTGTGATAGTTCCAGGTTGCCATGGAGGAATGTTTGATCAAAACACTATGAGAGTGTTGACCTCATTTTCGTATTGTATTCCTTACCTTTAATCTTTTCTTCAGACAAGTTACAAATGATAGCTCTAAAGGAGCTACTATGATGATTGTTCGTGCTATTGATTTATATTATCAACAATATATTACTCTTGCTTGTTGTTTTGTTGACCTTGTTCCAGGTCATAGGGAAGCAATAGTGAAGGTTGCAGAAGGAAACGTACTAAAGGAGAAACCATAAATGAAGCAACCATCATTGGAAATGAAGAAAATGGCTTGTATAAACTAAAGGGTCACTTAGAAGCTGCCATGACCCACGCCATTGAAAACTCATGAAACTTTGGCATAGAATGTTAGCCCACATCAACAACAAGGTGCTACCATACATATGCAAAGTTGTCATAGGTTTACCAGAACTCAAAGTTGACCATGAAGGCATATGCAATGGATGTGCACAAGGGAATAACATCAAGAACCCCTTTCCGAAGAGAGACAACAAAGCAGAAGGAGTCTTAGAACTCATTCATTCAGATGTGTGTGGGCCAATTCCATTGTCCTCCATTTTGACTTGAAATATATCTTTCGGTGTACCAAGGGACCATATCCTTTTTTGTTCCTGGACGGAGGGAGATGAGTAGTAAGAATATGCCCTAGAATAGTGGAACCTTTGGCCATTATGCCTGAATGTGTTTACTATAACTGGATAGAACTGCTGCCACAAGTTAATGAGAATTTTTGTTTTCTCCAGATGATGTTTGAAATGAAAATTGGTGAGGGATAATATAACCCTCCGCAAATTATGGTTTTATGTGTATCAATGGAATATCTCCTCGAGCATTGGGTTGATCAATGACAATCTCCAGGGTTCGTGCAGAATGAGTTGTTACCATTAAAGTTTACTAATTTCATATTTAGAAAAAAGTGCGAGGGTCACAATGATGGCGAAGAGAGATGAAGAATTAGAGATTTCTTAAAGGCGCCAACCCGCCGACGCACAAAAACAGATTGCATCATGTTTGAAATGAATACTTGGAAAGGATAGCACACTTCTCTGCAAATCTTGGTTTAATTCATAGTAATGACAAATCTTCTCCGGCCTTTCAGACATTAATGACAATCTTAACGGTTCCTGCAGGATGAACTACTTGCATTAAAGATTAATTAATGCATATCTAGAAACAAGTACGAAGTTAGCGGTGATGGCGAATTTCCATGAAGCATTGTAAATTTCGTGCACCTGCCAACCTGTGAAACAGATTCCAAGAAATGCCCAAGTATGTAAAGCGGTCAGACGAGTTACAAAAAAATAGGGCAGAAAATCCCGCACCTAGACATTTTCTAAAAAAATGAGTAAGTAAAGAAAGAGAAAGCAGAGAGAAAAGAGAAAGCGGATGGCAATTTTTGGAAGCGGGAATTGGTCTTAACAGTAACTATGGAGTGCATTAAACATGTTAACAGGTTATTCAATCAAGAAATAGGTACAATGAGCGATGTTTATAGTTTCCAGGATCTATTTGTATAAGAGAAGCATCGAAAAGTTACAAGACAATCAGTTTTTGGATGTTTAAGTAAATTTTATGTATTGTTAGCTTCACCGCAAGTATAAGAACAAAAAATATGAATTTTAATGTCCTCTTGTTCATATTATTGTTCCATTAGAATTCGCATAGTATATATTATTTTATTTCAATTTGTTTGCTAATTTGTGGGTCGCGGAAGTCAGGGTGTTGTTTGCAGGCGACGAAACAATGGAAACGCAATATTGAACCCACCTATCCAGTAACTCGCCTATTCGAAAAACCACGAGCCAAAATTTTTGTACAATATGAAACAGAGAAGCCGTCGGTCGGGCTGGTGATACAAAAGTAAGTGAAATATGAAGACATGAATCTGCTAATTTCCGCACCTAGAAATTTTCCAAAAAATGAGTAATACACACTAAATATGTACTATAGAGTATGAACATGATATTTTATAGAGCATGTACATATCCCGCATTCCATACTTAGCCACTTTTTGGATCGCAAGTTCTCGGGTTGGCGGGCTCAAAAGTGTGCCTCTATTGTTCTGTGACCTACTAATAGCACCTAGAATTCCTTGATATACAAATTGACAAGGGGACTTGCGGGCTAGCTGGGTCAACATTGCACTCCTATTATTTCATGCCATGAAAACAACACTCGAAGTTTCGCGACATACAAATTGACAAACGAACTCCAGGGCTGGTGGCCTCAAGATTGTGATTTTTTACAGATGGTAATCCCTATCAACTATTTAACATTATTTAAAAACATTATTTTCAATACTCAATTATTAATATTAAATATTGATATTGTACATTTCATTAGACAAAAGGGTTTGTACAATATGAAACAGAGAAGCGGTCGATCGGGCTGGTGATATAAATGTAAGTGAAACTTGAATACGTGATTCCACCAGCTTCCACACCAAGAAATTTTTTGAAAAAAATGAGTAATACATAATATGTACTTCTAGAAAGTATGGAAATGAGATTTTATAGAGCATGTACTAATCCCACATTCCATACTTAGGCACTTTTTGGATCGCAGGTTCTCGGGCTGACAAGCTCAAAATTGGGCCTCTATTATTCTGTGTCCTACAAATAACACCCAAGAGTTCCACAATATACAAATTGACAGGAGAACTTGCGGGTTGACTGGCTCAACATTGCATTTCTATTTTTCCATGTCCTTCAAA
The DNA here is from genome assembly GCA_009831015.1 of Picea engelmannii. Taxonomy (NCBI): domain Eukaryota; kingdom Viridiplantae; phylum Streptophyta; class Pinopsida; order Pinales; family Pinaceae; genus Picea; species Picea engelmannii. Next base: position 779,143 of record ML792292.1, on the reverse strand, counting down.
CACCACTCGAATTGCCGCCATATACAAATTGACATATGAACTCAAGGTCTGGTGGGATCAAGATTGTGATTGTTTACAGATGGTGATCCCTATCAACTATCTAACACTACCTAAAAACATTATTTTCAATGCTAAAGTATTAATATTAAATATCGATATTGTACATTTTAATTAGATAAAATTATTAAAGTATGATAAATATCTTATTTAAAAGAAAAACCCGCCTATTCGGAAACTTGCGTTCCAAATTTTTTGTATAATATGAAACGGGGAAGAGGTCGGTCAGGCTAGTGATATAAAAGTGGGTGGAAATCTGAACACGTGTATCTGTCAAGTTCAACACCTAGAAATTTTCCCAAGAAACCAGTAGTACATACTAAATATGTACTTTTATAAAGTATGGGCATGAGATTTTATAGAGCATGTACAGATCCCTCATTCCATACTTAGCCACTTTTTCGATCGCAGGTTCTCAGGCTGGTGGGCTCAAAATTGGGCCTCTATTGTTCCATTCCCTACAAATCATACCTAGAGTTCCACGATATACAAATTGACAAGCGGTCTTGCGGGATATTTAAATTTTAAGGGCCTTGTGTTGATGTGATAGCACAATTGGACTTGGGCCAGTTTATATTCATTTATTACAATATGAAATGGGGAAGCAATCGGTCGAGCTGCTGATATAAAAGTAAGTGAAATCTGAAGACGTGATTACGCCAACTTCTGCACCTAGAAATTTTCTGAAAAATGAGCAATAGATACTAAGTATGCACTCTTATAAAGTATGGACATGAGATTTTTATAGAACATGTACGTATCCTGCACTCCATACTTGGCCACTTTTTGGATTGTGGGTTCTCGGTCTGGTGGGCTAAAAAATGGGCCTCTATTGCTCTGTATCCTACAAATAGCACCCAGAGTTCCGTGATATACAAATTGACAGGAAAACTTGCAGACTGGCTGGCTCAACATTGTACTTCTATTGTTCTATGTCTTCCAAACAACATTCGGAGGAAACGAGAAATACATACTAAATATGTACTTTTATAAACTATGGACATGAGATTTTATAGAGCATGTACGGATCCCTCATTCCATACTTAGCCACTTTTTGGATCGCGGGTTCTTGGGCTGGCGGGCTCAAAATTGGACCTCTATTGTTCTGTGCCGTCCAAATAGCACCCAGAGAACTGCGATATAGAAATTAACAAGAAGGCTTGAGGGTTCTCTGGGTCAACATTGCACTTCTATTGTTTCGTATCCTCTAAGCAACAGTCAGACTTCCGCGATAGACAAATTAAAAGACAGACTCTAGGACTGGCGGGCTCAATATTTCCATTGTTTACGGATGGGCATCCCTATAAACTATCTAACATTATCAAAAAACATGATTTTCAAATACTAAAATATTGATATCGCACAATTTAATTACATAAATTATCAATATTGAACCCGTCGATCTGGTAACTCGCCTATTCGGAAAAACCACGAGGAAATTTTTTTGTACAATATGAAATGGGGAAGTGGTCGGTCGGGGTGGTGATATAAAAGTAAGTGAAATATGAAGACGTGAATCCACCAATTTCCGTACCAAGGAATTTTCCAAAAAATGAGTCGTACATACTAAATATGTACTATAAAGTATGGACATGAGATTTTATAGAGTATGTACAGATCCCACATTCCATACTTGGCCACTTCCTCGATCACAGGTTATTGGGCTGGTGGGCTCAAAATTGGGTCATTATTCTTCTGTGCCCTACAAATAACACCCAGAATTCTGTGATATACAAATTGACAAGCGGACCTGCGGACTGGCTAGCTCAACATTGCACTTCTATTGTTCTGTGTCCTCCAAAAAACACTCAGAGTTCCGCGATATACAAATTGACAGACAGAATCCAAGGTTGGCGGGATCAAGATTGCCATTGTTTACATATGGTAATTCATATCAACTATCTAACATTATCTAAAAAAATTATTTTCAATACTAAATTATTAATATTAAATATTGATATTGTACAATTTAATTAGACAAAAAAGTTTGTACAATTTAATTAGACAAAAATGTTTGTACAATTTGAAATGGGGAAGCCGTCGGTTGTTCTGCTAATATAAAAGTAAGTGGAAATATGAACACGTGCATCTGCCAACTTCCACACCTAGAAATTTTCTGAGAAACAAACAATACATACCAAATATGTACTTTTATAAAGTATGGACATGAGATTTTATAGAGCATGTACATATCCTTCATTCCATACTTAGCCACTTTTTGGATGGCGGGTTCTCGGGCTGGCGGGCTCAAAATTCATCCTCTATTGTTCTGTGTCCTATAAATAGCACCCAGAGTTCCTCGATATACAAATTGACAGGTGGACTTGCGAGCTGTCTAGATCAACATTGCACTTCTATTGTCTGGTGTCCTCCAAACAACACTCGAAGTTCCGCAACATACAAATTGACAGACGGACTCCAGGACTGGCAGGCTCAAGATTGTAATTGTTTATGGATGGTCATCCTATCTAACATTATCTAAAAACATTATTTTCAAATGCTAAATTATTAATATTAAATATTGATATTGTACAATTTAATTACATAAAATTATCAAACGATGTTAAATCGCTTATTTTAAAAGAAATGAAGGAAAAAAACAAAGTTTTTTTAAAATTCTATCACCGCAAGCATAACAACAACCAATTTGAATTTTAAGGGCCTCTTGTTGATATGATAGCACAATTGGACTTCTCACAATATACATTCGTTGATTTCAAATTATTCCAGGAGATTAATTTTACCAAGTTCATTGATCAAGGAAAAATGCTAAAACAAGCCACATACTACATTTACATCACAACGCCATAGAAATTATTAGGCGGATTTGTGGGCTAGTTGGCTAAAAAATTGCAATTCTATTGTTCTGTGTCCTCCAAAAAACACTCAGATTTCCACGATATAAAAATTGACAGACGAAGCATACAACCAAGAACCAATTAAATTCCAAACAGGCAACAAGCAAGTTGCCACAAGGTTCCATAGAGTAGGATGCATCGACCTTTACATCAAACAATTTGATATACAAAGAAAAGACATCGTGGCATTCATTTTTTCTTACATCTGATATATGTACCAAGTAGAAAAAACTAGGGCGATGGCATGTATGGGGTTTGTTGCCATGCTTCCCATTTTTGGACCGAACAAATTTATGCGCATGCAATCCCAAGTAGTCGAGTCTGACGAACATTGATTTGGATGTTGAAGAAATATTACAGAGATACATGAGGTATTTTAGTTTCCTACCAAAGTTTGATATTTTTTCCCCCTTTTTCAACCGATATGAAAAATTGCATTGTCCTCATTTAAGGTAAATTTGTTGTCTATCCTAAAATCGCGCAAAATGTAGACATTGCTTTCCTTTTTATGTAGATATGTTTCATACGAAAATTCTTCCAACTTAGGAAGCACATTTTGTAACAGAGGCCACCTAACCATACAATGCATGGTTGTGTTGCCCATGGTTTAGATGGCAGCATTGAGGCAATGTCCATATATATATGGACATTTTTCACCACATTGCAGAAAATCAATCATATCATCACTTATCAAAGTGGAAGAAGAAGCAGGAGAGTTTCATTTCACACATATAGGTTCAAAGGGGGTCAAGTATGCATTTGATGCAACTAAAACACCTTCAAACTGGGAACCCGAGCATAAGAATTAATCCATCGAACAATATAATACACAACTGCACCCCCCCCCTTAAAAATAAATAAATAAATAAAACAAGCCACATAAATTTGGTGAATGTTATTTGTATAAGTAAAGTGGAGATGATTTTGTGGATGTATACGCACAATAGTTGTAGAGATAGCTAGTTTCTTCAAATCATGTACTATATATCCTCGCAATTTTGTTACAAATGTTTCCTGGCTTGTCTGAAAGATCCTTTCTCTAACATCCCTTTTCTTTGTTATATTTTTGAAGAGCATAAGTGGAATTTTCCCTCTATGTAATTGTTGCTCCATTGATGAAAACAAATTTGAATAGGTATTGAACAATTGCAGCTACAACATGGAACAATGCAATATTTGTGTAAATTTCCCGAGATACATGCACATGAGAAAGTAAAGGACAAAACCGGATATGGAAAGCAGTACCATTTCCTTGTCATTGTTCGACTCTCCATATTTTATATGGATAATGTGTTGTGAACCAAGTTTTCTCGCCAGTGTGACAGTTGTGCCAATGGTTCTGATTGGGTAAATATCACTACTCTATGCAACCTGGCTGATAGTCATGTCCGGGACGAAATGATATTCTGAACAAACAACATGATTTTTTTCCAAAATACTTGTTTCGTTGAGAAAAATAATCCGATCAAAATCACCACGGTCATATACTGTTTTGGGAAATATATTAAAATTTATAATGGATATCCCATTACCCGACAATATCTTTTCTTCATGTTTCTGGACAAGCTGTGTAGGAATACTCAGTGTCACTGTCATCATGGCCTCCTTGTTTGTCATGTCAGCATGCATAATGGACCTAGTTTTGTTTCCCTTGTCCAAGTAGGTGCTATAAGAGACCATTATGTCCCCGACGAACACTTGTCCAGTTCGGTGGCTGTTCAATCCCTCTATTAATAGTACTTTGGGTGTTACAACTCTAGACCTGGTGACAATTTTTGAACAGGAAAACTAAAGTGAATGGTACTGTGCATTTTTTTTTTGTATTATTCTTTCACTAGCATAAATCTACAAGTACACACATAGCTTCGATGAACTATGGAGCCAGATTTTTGCAACCATGCCTCTTAGTCTACGAAACATGCGCTATGTCCGGCGTCTCGCTTATACTTGTTGATACTTCTTGTGAACTGCAAACCATGCATTGCAAATGACATCAACATATTCACCATGCCACAGATGAATACATAGTCGAGTATATTTTTATGGTAAACATACTAAGAGAAGAGCGTATGCATCTTTACCTTCGGCCTTGTCGGTCTGCTGATGTCTGGGATAACTAACTTCTCATGGCCATGTCACTAGTCCAACTTTTTCTGATGCAAGCATGTGCAGATGAACATTAGGACTAAACAAAAATATGCATTGTATATTGTCCATCAGAAGGACTAAATAAGCGTAAAATTATATGCATATGATTTTTTTAACTGGAAAAATGTGTAACAGTAAATAGGGCATGAGGGCGGGGCACCATGGCCAATCTGTATATCGTGGACCCCTGGAAGCCATGAGAGAAATTTTGAACCCGCCAACCCGACACCCACAATTGACAAAGTGGGTAACTAGGGAATAGGCTAGAAGCGCGACCATAGATGTGAAACCATTAGTCCTCCAACCGACACACCAAGGCATTTTCGGAAAGACCACTAAGCAGATCAATTAGAAAACAAAAGGGATAATAGAGAATGGAAAAAATAGAAATAGGGAGGGAAGTAAGGTCCATTGCTTCCAAGACATCGTTTTGAAGTTTAATATTATATTCCCCCACTCGGTTTGTATATTTAATTTACCATCACAGTTGATATACCTTCTAGAAGATTGTACCACAGAACCCTCTTTTGTTACATAGACCAATTCATCTTCCTATCCAACCAACTTGTTTCTTCCAAGGTACCAACATTGACTATGCAATGGACATGAAGGAAAGTTAGCATGAACAAAGACATGTAAAAAAAAGAGAAACATTGTCTAATTATTCCAATGTAACAACAAGCAGAATACATATAATATATTATATTTGAAGGAAGAAAAGAATGGGAAAAAGATAAAAATAAAAAAAGGTGCAAAGCAACAGAACAAGCACAAAAAATATTCAGACAATAAATGAAAAAATGAACAATGGAATATGAAATAAGATCATAGGTATCCACTTCTGTAATTCCTCATCTACATTCCCGCCAAAGAGTTCATCGTCTTCTCCAGCCATTTTGTTTGTTTAAATGTAGGAATGCAGTGAAAACACAACATACATGAAGTAGGTTAGTATGTAGGAATGCATGTAATGAAGATACAATAAACTAGGTGAACACATATACAAATAATAAATGAAATACAAAACAACGCAATATGAAATAACAGTACAAGCATGCACCTTTCTATATCCTCTTCAAGTGATGCAGTCAAGACTCTGTCGTTTTCTCCAGCTATTCTGTTTGTTTGAATCTGGGAACACACAAAATACAATGAACATGAATGGAAGATGGTATGCACCGAACATCAAGTAATATGTACATATAGTAAAAGAGAGTCAATGAATAGTCTAAAATATAGGTAG
>ML792292.1:702078-721418 GCA_009831015.1 Picea engelmannii | reverse complement strand
AAATAAAAGGTAAAGGAATGGTAAGCCTGAGTAATGGAAAAGGAAAAGCTCAAGATGTATTGTTTGTAGATGGTCTGAAACATAATCTACTAAGTGTCAGTCAAGTTTGTGACAAAGGATGTGAAGTTGTTTTTACTTCTAAAAACTGTAAAATAAAGGCTTTGAGTTCAGAACAACTGATTGCAAAAGGGATAAGAATAAAAAATAATGTTTATGTGTTAAAAGAAGAAAAAGAAGAATGTCACTTAAGAAAGTATGATGAAAGTTGGTTTTGGCATAGGAGACTTAGACACCTAAATTTTGATCATATAATCAAGCTCAGAAACAATGGGACAGTAAAGGATCTTCCAAAGATATCAAAGCCATAAGACTCTGTTTGTAAACCCTGCCAGATAGGAAAGCTTACTTGCACTCAGTTCAAATCTAAAAACTTTCCCTCAACAGAAAAACCTCTCTAGTTAGTACATATGGATTTTTGTGGACTATCAAGAAAAGAAGGTATAGGAAAAGAAAACTATTTTATGTTGATTATTGATGATTATTCTAGACTAACATGGGTTGCCTTTTTAAAGGAAAATTATGAAGCATTTGAAAAATTCAAAGTGTTTAAGGCTCTGACTGAGAATCAAATAGGAAAAAGATTAAAGGCAGTAAGGTCTGATAGAGGAGGAGAGTTTAGTTCATGGAACTTCAAAGAGTTCTGTGATAAACATGGGATCAAAAGAGAGTACACAATTCCAAGGACTCCACAACAAAATGGAGTTGATGAGAGGCAAAATAGATCAGTACAACAAATGGCAAGATCAATGATAAATGAAAGGAACATACCTCAGACTTATTTGGTGTTAGCAATTCATACAACTATTCATATCCTTAGCAAAGCTCATCTCAGGCCACATAGTGACAAGACCCCTTATGAACTATGGTTTGGAAGACCTACTTCAATCAAGCATTGTAAAGTTTTTGGGAGTAAATGTTATATCAAGAACAATGATGAAAATATTGGCAAATATGATGACCAGGCTGATGAAGGTATATTTTTGGGTTATTCTACAAATAGTAAAGGGTACAGATGCTACAATAAGAGACTGCATAAACTAGTTGATTGTATAGACATAAAATTTGATGAAGAAATCCCAGTCAGAAATGTAAGCAGTGATGAACCAAGAACAAAAGATATAGTTGAAGATGAATATGAACAGGTCCAAGGATCAAAAAAGGAAGAATCTGAATCAGATGAAGATACGAATACTCAGACTGACACAAATCAGCAGAAAGAAGCAAAATCACCTCTTAGAATTATTAGAAAGAATCATCCCGAAAATCAGATAATTGGAGATATAAATAGATTTCAGACAAGAAGGAAATTGATTAAAGACTCAGAACAATCTCATGTTGTTTTTTAATCTATGACTGAACCTAAAAAAATTTAGGAAGATAGACAGGATGATGATTGGATTAGAGCAATGAATGAAGAGCTTGATCAGATTGAGAAGAACAATACTTGGGAGCTTGTCCCTAGACCTAAAGATAAAAATGTAATAGGTTCCAAATGGGTGTTCAAGAATAAAATAAATGAAAATGACAAGTTGTTAGAAATAAAGCCAGATTGGTCTGTAAAGGGTATGCACAAGTTGAAGGTCAGGACTTTGATGAAACTTTTGCACCAGTGGAAAGATTGGAAGCTATCATAATGTTTCTTTCTTATTCATGTCATAAGAACTTTAAAGTTTATTAGAGGGATGTTAAGTCAACATTTCTTAATGGAGATCTAGAGGAAAACGTATATATGGAACAACTTGAAGGATTCTCATTGACAGATAATACTAATTATGTTTGTAAGTTGAAGAAGGCCTTATATGGACTAAAACAAACACCATGAGCTTGGTATTATAGACTGGACAAATTTTTACAAGAAAAAGGGTTCAAGAAAGGTATTGTTGACAGTAACCTTTACATTAAGTCTGAAGGTGATAATTTACTAGTTGTTTTGGTTTATGTAGATGATATTATTTTTGGATGTACTAATGAATCATCTTTCCAGTGGTTTGCTAACTCTATGCAAACAGAATTTGAAATGTCCATGATAGGAGAACTGTCATATTTTCTTGGCTTACAAGTAAAACAAAGTTCTGCAGGAATATTTATTTCTCAAGAAAAATATTTGAAAGATATGTTGAAGAAATTTCAGATGGAATATTCCTCTCCAGTTAACACACCTATGGTGGTTGGTTGCAAGCTCAGTAAAAATGATGTTTCACCGGATGTTGATCAAAGGACATATCACTCTATGATAGGCAGTCTTCTATACATCACAACATCCCATCCTGATATAATGCAAGTTGTTGGAATGGTAGGTCATTATCAGTCTTCTCCTAAACAAAGTCATTTGGTAGTTGTCAAAAGGATATTCAAATACTTGAAGGGAACAATGACTTATGGTCTGTGGTATCCCAGAAATCAGAATTTCCTGTTAACTGCTTATTCAGATGCAGATTGGGAAAACTATGTTGATGAGAGAAAAACCACCAGTGGAGGAGCATTCTTCCTGGGTGACTCATTAGTAGCATGGCTTAGCCAAAAACAAGGATCCATTTCATTTTCAATTACAGAGGCAGAATACATTGCTGCTGCTACTTGTTGCACACAAATTTTGTGGATGATTCAAACTCTTGCATATTTGAAGGTGACTTACACTGAACCCATTCCAACTCACCGTGATAACACCAGTGCTATTAGTGTCTCTAAAAATCCTGTTCTTCATTCCAAGACTAAGCATATTCCAATAAAGTACCATTTTCTCAGAGAACAAGTTACAAACAATATTGTTCAGTTGAATTATATTCCTTCTACAGAACAAATTATTGATATCTTTACTAAACCATTAGCAGCAACCCCTTTTGGATATCTTTGTCACAAGTTGGGGGTTATAATTTCTTGTGTCTAATTTGTTCACCTAATCAGGGGGAGTACTTATTGAATATCTGGTGTATTTCCAAGATGCTCATAGTTGACAGGGGGAGTATGTACTGCAACAGCTCAGGGGGAGCATGTTATTTCTTTGACATTGATGTCAAAGGGGGAGAAAGTGTGATGATTTCAAGATCAGAGTATATGTTATAGTGGCATTGTCGCAGTGGTATAGTTGCATGTTTTTCATGATTTTAAGATGTTTCAGTGGTGTAGTTACATCATGGGGTTGACATCAATGCCAAAGGGGGAGATTGTTGGCATGTTTTCAGACAGAAGGCAGAGGATGATGGTTGGAATGTTTAATAGGCAGAGTATTCTTGTCATTGATGGCAAGATCAGAGTATTCCTGTCATTTATGGCTTCGATGGAAAAACATGAACAAAAGATAAGTCCAGGAAGACCAGCAACGCAACAATGATCGAATGACAAGATCAAAGTGTTGGTCAAAATCCATTTCAGAGTTTTGGCTATCACGATTTCGGGTATCGTGAGATAGAAATGTCAAGGATCATTACAACAGGAGTCCCGAACTTGCGATATGAGAAATTGCGAAATATTCTCAGCCGTCAAATCGAGGATTGATTTGAACCATTGATCAGGCATGACGAAGGCCTGTTAAGTTTGATACTCCATTTCGGAGTTTTAGCTATCAGGATTTTGGATATCGGGAGATAGAAATGTCAAGGGTCATTACAATAGGAGTCCTGAACTCGCGATATGCGAAATCGCGAAATATCCTCAGCTGTCAGATCGATGATTGATTTGAACCATTGATCAGGCATGATGAAGGCTCGTAAAGTTTGATAAGATCTGGATCATGGGGTCCATAGGACATGTGGTGAAAGATCGCCATTTCGTTGACTGGGATGTCAAAGGAATGGGGCTCCCTAACCTCTCAAATTCGCGAAATGCGAAACCCTGATGTAAACTCCATTTCGGAGTTTTGGATATCGGGACTTTGAAGTGACAAGAACACTGAACAACAGGAATGCCGATATTGCGAAATGAGAAATCACGAAATTATCTGTGTTGTCAGATCAAGGTTTGATGTGGACCATTGATCCAATCCCATTTTGGGGTTTTGGATACCGGAAGTTGGAGTGTCGAAACACTTTGCAACAAGAATGCCGAAATCGCGATATGATCTGAGCCGTTGAATCAAGATCATATCTGGACCGTCGAATCATAGGACAAGTGGCAATAGATTGGAATTTCGCTGACTTGGAGTCAACGGAGCAAGGTGTGGAAACTTGCAAGATGCAAGATCACGATAAGATCTGGACCGTCGGATCTATGGATATTTCAACCGTCGATCATACTCGATGACGTTTATAAACTCGCAAAATATGAAGCACCTTTTGGCACAGCCTGTGGTCATCACTGATGGTCACGAAAAGGGAAGGAGTCAGTTCAGATAAGCTCCATTTCGGAGTTTCGGGGATTGGGACATGGAGAGTAATGAAATCTTTACCACGGGGATCCCGAAATACTGAAATGCGAATTGGAGAAAGAAACGCAAGATCACATTAATTCAATCCAACGATGCAGGGGATTTTGGGCATGATCAGAGGGATAATGTTGCTCCTCGCAGTCTAACTGCTAGAAACCATTGATGGTCTCTGCCAAAGGATTCGAAGAGACCTCTGTGTGATCGCCAGAGGAGCTGAAGGGTCTCCAAGCTTCTTCCAGTGAATGAAGGCGATTCTTAGAGGGACTGACAAGTGGATGAGTGTTGAAGTTTGTAACTAAAGAAAAAAGTATAAGCTCGACTATGCCAGAGAAGACGAAGAGTCTTGAGTTCCAGAGAGGCTGAGGAATCTCAACATGAAATCCAGTGATGCTGAACGCGTGGAAAAAATGCCAGAGAAGATGAGAAGTCATAATGATGATCAGACAAAGCACTCACTGTAAAGAGATGCAGAAGCATTGTGCATATGGTATGCACAGGGTGCACAGGAGCTATAATAACACGACACTGAGAAGTGATGAGGTTGTTGTTGCTGAGGTGAAGTAATGCATGGGTGAGGAAGTAAAGAGGTGGTGCAACAGCTGAAATGGATAGGAAACAAAAGGTGAATTGAATGGGAATGACACATAGAGCACAAAAGGCAGAAGAACAGAATGGGCAGTGGATGCATGATGGAAGACAGTGAGGAAGACTGAGTAGCAAAATCTTGCAGAACAATGATGAGAATAGTAAGTTGTTATTGAACACTATATCACTGTAATTGGTTTTAGTCATTCATATTTATATTCTAGGGTGGTTGGGAGGTGATAGGGAGGATTGTTGTCCTCAGAGGTTCAAGTGGGTTCTTGAACACAGGGAGTTGCAGCTTCCTTTTGGTTGGATCCAGAGAAACTAGGGTGGCAGGGTGGTGCAAGGGAGAACAAGTGTTCTCTGTTATACAGGTTGGAGCTTGTGTAACTAGAAATTGGTGCTTCCATCCAGTTGGTGCTGGAACATTAGGGGAGTTGTTGATTCCTTCTAGTGGGTGCTAGAGAAACAAGAGATTCAGTGATATCAAACAAGTTGAAGCTTGTAAAACAGAGGTAGCAGCCTCACATTGAGTTGGTGCTCAATTATAGATGATGTAAAGATCTTAAAAGACTTCCTATCATTTCGAAGAAGAAGAGGTTTTCTCCCTTTATGGGTTTCCTCGTGAAAATATGTCTTTGTGTATATCTTATGTGTGACTGATGCTCATTAATTTTATTGTCCATATGTTGTATAATGTTGATGATCACTTGAAGAAAGATTAAGAATGTATTAATAGACTTAAAATTGTTTAAGCACAATAACAACTGATTCACCCCCCCTCTCAGTTGTCTTAGTAATTTCAACACCTGACCCCTCCTACGTGTCAGTTCCTGGTATGTGCCCACCTAGCCCACGTGGTTGGTGAAGTGACCGGAACTCTAGGAGTTCAGGACTTCGGAACTATGGAGGATTTGGGATGTAGCATTGTAGAGAGACCAAAAAGGTTTGAAGGCCAGAACCACGTGTCAAGCTCAGGGGACTTCGAAAGTTTGGAACTTTGGGAAGTCTTGTGCGTAGGTAGCAAGGAGATGTTCAATGCCAAAATGTCGAACTCTGGAATCCCTGCTAGCCTGTGTGTCAAACGAGGGTTAAGCCAGTTGTTGGGTTGGTTGATGGATGGACCTTCCCTACGAGAGGTAGGAACCAAGAGATGATACTAATGAGATGAATCCATGGGGGCGTCACGTGGCCCTCAACCAATGAATGCCCAAAGAGCTTCAGGAAGCCGTAATATATAAACCAAGGTTCAGTTTAGAATATGGTAGTAGTCATTAGAAATCTATGGGAAAGTGGAAGAGAATGAATCATCTCAGAGAAATTATTCAAGATGAGTTAGATAAGGAAAAACGAATTTATGATGCCCCACCCATTAAAAGAGTATTAAGGAGTCGGGTGTGTTACAAATTGGTATCAAAGCGAGGTTACGACACTTGGCCTACTTGGGCTCATGGACGAGTTGTGTAAAAACCATATTTAAATAAATTTAAGGGTGACTCCCTACCTTACCTCTTTCCTAAAGATTCTGGTTAAACTCCTATTGAAGAAAAGAATGAAAACTTTCTATTTTGTGTGTGTATTTAATAAATATGAACTATGTGTTGTTCATAAACTAATAGAATATTAGTTAACAACAAGTTTTTTGTCATCACTCAAGCAATCAGTGAATCACGGAAAACTATAAGAATAAAGGATGGTGACGTGCCATGAACTGGGGGATGGCTCCCACAATAGAGACGAATAATATGACGAGAGGAGGGTGGTGGAAACCCCTCCGGATATGGATGAAATTGTAAGGAGCCTCATGGATGAATTACGGAGTTTCAAGGCCGACAATGAGAGATTGATAAAGGATCAAGAAAAACAAACACAAATTGATGCAGTCTTGCTGCAGAGCTTATCCGATATACAGAGGTAGTTGCAGCATGGACCTCCAACCAGTCTTGTGGACTGACGACATATGAAGAGAAGTCAAAGTCCACTTGAGATATGAAAACGTGGTCCCATAAGTGGCCACACTAGGAGGAGTACCTCGAGGAATGTCCAACCTGGAGACAGAGGAAACTCATCGGGATAGTCCTCTGGAAAGGAAACTGGAAACTCTGAGTGATATTCTGGTAGAAAAAATATCTCACATTATCAAAGGAAAGGAAAAAAGTGAAATCATTCCAAAAGTCATGACCTTGAAGAGTTTAAGAAAGAAAAACCCCCCTCTTTCAGTGGAGAGATTGAGAAAGGGAAAGAGGCAGAAGCTTGGCTGCTTAGTTTAAATAAGTACTTCATAGTCCATGACTACTATGAAAACTTGAAGACTGGAATAGCCATCTTCAATGTGAATGGAAAATATTCCATTTGGTGGGAATGCCTTAAGAATGTGAAAGGAATACATGAAGAGGACTTATCATGGAAACAGTTTGAGAAACACTTCAACAAGAAGTATCTGTTAGAGAAATACTTTGATGGGAAGACTAAGGAGTTCTATGAACTCAAGTTGGAACAACTCATCATAGAGGAATATGTCAATAAATTCCTTGAGTTGCTGAGGTCTGTACCCTACATGAAGGATGAAAAGGTAAAAGTGCAACGATTTATTAATGGGTTACCTAAAACCTACCGGAACAATATTAAGTTTGATGAGCCAAAGGCCTTAGAAGACACTATCTGGAAGGCAAGGTATTGTTATGAAAAGTTCGAGAGTCAGACATAACCTCGCGAGGAGTGGAAGAACAAGAGTAGTTCGAAATTCAATAAGAAGGGGTTCAAATCCTCAAGATTTAAGAACTATAAGAAGGACTCTAGGATAATCCTTCCTACTTGAAGTGTATATCAACAAAATTTCCCCTCCCAGAGTGGGAATAAACCTTTTGGAGCAACCCCAAGAAAGACTGATAACCTAAAGAAGGAACCCTTGAAATGTTGGGGTTGTAGAGAAGAACATCTACTGAGGGATTTTCCACACAAACAACAGAACAGTAGGAGATTCTACAATACCCAAGAATCTACCACTGTCAATGATGTGGCTAGGAGCATGCCAGAGATTTATGTAGCTTTGGATAATAAACAATCTGACCACCAAGATTCAGTGGTGGAGGTGGAATCTATGATAGCCAACCGTCTAGTTTCTATTTTAATTGACCTTGGTTCTAATTTGAGTTATGTGGCCCCTCAGATTGTTAATAAGTGTAAACTGCAACTAGTTAGACATGTTAAGCCATGGTTGGTACAACTAGCCATTGGAACCAAAATAAAAGTAGCATAGGTCATACCATCTTTCCAATTCATCATGGATGGATTTCACACCCAAACGACCCTTACTTCCCCTAGGATCTTGTGACCTGTTGATTGGTATGGATTGGTCAGCCACTTATAAAACCAAATTGGATTGTTACCATAAAATGTTTTAGTGTGAGAATGAATAAGGGAGAAAAATGACCCTCCAAGGAATTCAGAAGCCCGTCTCAGTGAGATGAATATCAACCCTTCAAATGAAGAAGTATTGTAGAAAGGGATGTCCTCTATATGAAATATAGGTGTTGGAATCTGTTAAGGATGACAAACCGAACCTAGAGGACCACCCCATATTAAGAGAGTATAGAAACGTGTTTCCAAAAGAGGTATCGGGTCTACCTTCGAGAAGAGACATTGATTTCTCGATATAACTTGCACCAGGAGCAGTGCCAATGTCTAGGACACCCTATAGGATGAGTACACCCCAGCTAGTTGAGCTCAAGCTACAGCTAAAGGAAATGATGGACAAAGGCTAC
The DNA here is from genome assembly GCA_009831015.1 of Picea engelmannii. Taxonomy (NCBI): domain Eukaryota; kingdom Viridiplantae; phylum Streptophyta; class Pinopsida; order Pinales; family Pinaceae; genus Picea; species Picea engelmannii. The sequence goes on along the minus strand of ML792292.1, from coordinate 712,646 downwards.
ATCTGTCCTAGTGTGTCTCCATGGGGAGAACCAGTCTTGTTTATGAAGAAGAAAGATGGCACACTCCGACTGTGCATATATTATAGACAACTCAATAAGAAAATCATAAATAACAAGTACCCCTTACCACGAATCAATGACTTGTTCGACCAATTAGGGGATGCATCCATTTTCTCAAAGATTGACTTAAGGTCTGGATACCATCAAGTCTGAATAAAGGATGAAGACATCCACAAAAAATCCTTCAGGACAAGATATGGTCACTATGAATTTTTGCTAGTGCCATTTGGATTAACCAATGCCCCCACCACTTTTATGTGCTTGATAAATAATATACTCAACAAATTCCTAGACAGATTTGTATTGGTTTTCATTGATGATATCCTAATATACTCCAAGAATAGAGAGGAGAATGAAGAACATATTATACTTGTACTTCAATTACTAATAGATCATCAACTCTACGCTAAGTTTAGAAAGTGTGACCTTTTACAGAAGCAAGTCCGTTACTTAGGCCATGTTATTTCTAAAGAAGGAGTGGCAATAGACCCTGACAAGATTAGGTTTATTATGGAATGGACTACCCCAAAGGATGTATCTGATATCAAATCCTTTATGGGATTAGCAGGATATTATAGAAGGTTCATAAAATGATTTTCCAAAATTGGTTGTCCAATCAGTGCCCTTCAGAAAAATGGGGTTAAATTCATTTGGACATCAGAATCTAAAGAAATATTTCAGGAACTGAAATACCTTCTGAACCATGAGCCCATGTTGAAGATTGCAGACCCTAGTAATGACTTCCGCGTGTGCACTAATTCATGCAAGGAAGGACTCAGAGGAGTCCTTATGCAAGAAAGGCGTGTAATTTGCTACGAATCCAGAAAATTGAATGATCATGAAATCAATTATGTGACCCATGATATAGAGTTGGTTTCCATAGTGCATGATTTAAATATGTGGAGGAATTACCTCCTGGGTAGGAGATTTGTACTAATGACATACCATTGTGGGTTGAGGCACCTGTTTGATCATCCAAAACTCAATGCTAGGAAATCTATGTGGATGGCTCTCCTTAGTGAGTTTGATTTCGAAATCAAACACATCAAAGGAAAGGAAAATAGGGTGGCTAATTCCCTTAGCATAAGTGTGAAAACAATTAACCTGGAAACATTAATCACAATAGATGTTAGGGAAAGAGTCAGGAATGCACAAGAAACAGATGCATTCTTGAAGACTGTGACCTCATACCTAAGGAAAGAGCCTATAGGGATAAAGTATGAAGGATATCGGATGCTCGATGAAGACTTACCGACTTACAAAAACATATTGTATATCCCAAGTTGTGACAACTTGAAGAGGTTCATAATGGACGAACTGCACAAGAGACCATATATTGGTCATCCAAGTTATCAAAAAATGATCACAACCGCTAGGAAACAATTCTATTGGGCTTGATTGGAAAATAACATAGTTGACTATCTAGCAAAGTGTCTAGAATGCCAACAAGTTAAGGAAGAAAACCGAAACCCAACAGGGTTGTTACAACCTCTACCAATTCTAGAATGGAAATGGGAAACCATATCCATGGCTTTCATCACCGGATTACCAAAATCGGCCAAGAAGAATGATGCCATCATGGTAGTGGTGGAAAAATTGAGCAAGTCTACTCACTTCGTCCCTGTCAAGTCAACTTGTAAGGCAATAGATATTGCCAACATATTCATGAAGGAGATATTCAAACTGCATGGCATTCCTAGGGAGATTATATCTGACATAGACACAAAATTTACTTCAAGATTTTGGAAATCCTTAATGGTTGGTTGTGAGACTAAATTGTTGTTTAGCACAGCCTATCACCCTCAAACTGATGGACATACAAAAACAGTAAACCAAATATTAGAAGACATGTTAAGAATGCATGTAATGCATCAGCCTAAAAAGTGGGAAGACTACATGCCATTGGTAGAATTTGCCTACAACAACGGTTATCAAGAGTCACTGAAGATCGGACCTTTTGAAGCCCTCTATGGTAGATAGTGCAAGATTCCAATCAACTGGAGTAATCCAGTGGATAGGATTACAATAGGACCCGACATGCTGAAATAAATGGAATCACAAGTAATTCAGATAAAGCGAAATTTGAAAATTGATCAGGATAGACAAAAGAGTTACGCCGACAGAAAGAGAACTCCCAGAGAGTTCAAGATAGGAGGCCATGTCTATCTCAGATTTAGGTCGAGGAAGAATTCCCTGAGAATGGGAGCTTGTGCCAAGATGAGACCTTGGTATTGTGGACCCTTTGAAGTCTTAGATAGAGTGGGACCTGTAGCCTATAGGCTAGGAATCCCTCCCACAGTAAATGCACATAATGTTTTCCATGTTTCATTATTGAAGAAATATGTACATGATTCTAATGATATAATTGACTGGTCTATGATCCAGGTGGAGTCAGAGGGAGAATTCCTGTCAGAACCTCAATGCATACTAGATAGGAAGGAAACCCCACTCAGGAATCAAACCATTGCACAGGTCAAGGTGTAGTGGAAACACTTTGGCCCAGATGAGGCTACATGGTAAATGGAGGATGCCATGAGATAGGCGTATCCATTTTTGTTTACTTCTGTAAATACAGAGCATGTTGGCATATAGAACATTGAGGATGATGTTTCTTTAAGGGGGGGGGAATTGTAACACCCTGTTTCCCCCAATTTGTAAATATAACTATATTGGCCAAGAGACTATGGAAAACTCAATATGTGTGAATGCTTGATTTGATGGACCTTTGTATAAAAGGTCGATGAATGTAAGTTTTTTTATTTACTGGAAAATGAATAAGTGTTGCATGACTGCTAGAAGGGGGGTGTAGTAAGAGAGACCACGAATGTTATGAAAGAGATGGTGGAGGGGACCAAGAATGGTTGTGTTAACCTCCACCAAACTAGTACCTTACTGGATTTAATTGCTTAGGACCATAACAGTCCTTTGACCTAGGAATGAATTACACTCAGGATGGTAGGTGGGAAGACCTCCTCAAGAGTTAATGAGGGGATGGGGTAGAGAACCCATATGTAAGGCTTTCAGACCTAACGGCAGACTAGGAATTTGAGCCACACACAATCTTGTTGAGGAAGGAAAGAAAGGAAGGTGTGGTGGGAAAAGGAAGACTTGCGAAGAGTGCAGAGATGAGAGACTAAGCTCTTGAGTTCAAGGAAGAACTAAGAAATGAGCATGTTCTAGTCGTAGGAAATGGATAGTGAGGTTACGATACAAGATGATAAACGAGGTTGTTGAGTGAATGAGGAAGTACTCAGGAGGTCCTCCTTGCTTGCTATAGTGAAAACTATTGCCAAGATCTTGTGAGAGGAGGAGAGTAACCTCCATCCCTACTATCGTTGAGCTGGGAGAAAAGATTATATCTCAGAGTATCATGGTCTAGCTTGGGGGTGACTAGTGTTAAATCCATTAGGAGTGACTGAGCCTATGGTTAGGTGGAAACAAGCACCCCTTCCAGCGTCGCATCATGTCTTCTGCTTCTGATAAGTGTTTTCATGTTTTTTTCTTTGAATTAGGAATAATGGATGCATGCATGTATTTATATATCTATAAATGGTTTATGTATTGAAATAGTTAAGTTATGTGTATGTGTTTATCTTCTTGTGAAATTATTCTTCTGATTGATTGTCTATGTTCCCCAACCTATCCTTCAAGGTGCCTTGGGACATAAACCTGTAGGACGACCAAGATAGAAAGTATTGCATCAATTTGGCCTCGTCCACCTAGAGAGACCATCCCCTTTAGACCCATTTCTATGCGACCGAGATATCATGCCCATGTCCTTAACAGTTTCAAGATGAAGCTTGGGAAGGATAGCGAGATATAAGTCTTGGAAGGGAAGATCCTTTCGTCTGGAAGACGAACAAAGGAGATCTGTTCGAGAGAACCCATATGACCAACACCTAAGAACCTTAGGCTAAGCCTAAGGGAGCTATGTCCTTCTGGCTTCGGAGCTCCAGAAGTTCGAGAGTTCGGAGTATTGTCGGCCCTCATAGTCATAAACCGGCCGAAGGTGACCGATAGTTACAGTTACCCATAAGGTTTATCGACATTGGGTGGTTTCCCCTAGTGGTTAGGTGAACCTATCCTACCAACTAAATTGGGATCCAGAACCCCGAAGGCAAGAGCCGCGAAGTAACGAGAACCGTAGATCAAGGGAGACTTCGAGTTCTTTCCCAACCATCGATACACTGGGGATGCGTGGTGCTAACCCCTTTAGTTCAGTGATTTGGGGACTTCGGAAGAAAAGAGGAGTTTGCATCGTGAAACTCCCCAATGTCGAATACCTGAGGTAGAAGGAGTCATAGATCTATAGATCTACGTGTTCGGGTATCGACCGTGAGATCTAAGGAATATTAGAAGGTTGTTAGTCTGAGGTGACGTGGTGCAGTGACGTCACCCGGGGTGATGTGGACCCCAGTTTGACATGCCACGTATCACCTGAAATTCGTGTGTATCACATACCTTATAGACTCATTGGAACGTAACAAGGTTCACCCTTACCCCTCCTACTTGTTAGTTTCTAGTACGTGCCCACCTAGCCGACCTGGTTGGTGAAGTGACTGGAACTCTAGGATTCCGGGACTTCGGGACTCCAGAGGATTTGGCATGTAGCATTGTAGGGAGACAAAAAAAGGTCTGAAGGCCAGAACCACATGGAAAGCTCACGAGACTTCGAAAGTTTGGGACTTCGGGAGGTCTCGTGTGTAAGTAGCAAGGAGACGTTCAAAGTCAAAGCTTTGAACTCTGAATTCCTCGCTAGCCTTCATGTCAGATAAGGGTTAATCTAGTCGTCATATTGATTGATGGACGGACTTTTCCTATGGGAGGTAGGAACCAAGAGATGATACTAATGAGATGAAGCCACAGGGGCGTCACGTGGCCCTCAACCAATGAACGCTTGAAGAGCTTCTGAAAGATGTAAGATATAAACCAAGGGTCGGTTTAGAATCCGATAGCAGTTGTAACACCCTGTTTCCCCCAGTTTGTAAAAATAACTGGACTGGCCAAGAACTATGGCAAACTCATAAATGTGAATATGTGATGTAAATGGACCTTGAATAAAAGGTCAATAAATGTGAATAAAATTATGAATTTTATTACAGGACTACTGAGAGGGGATGTGCAGAAAAAGAGACCATGATGACAGTGGAAGGCACCTGGAAAGGTGGCGTTAACTTCCACCGAGAATTAATACCATATTTGGACTCCACTGTCCCGGAGAACCAAAAGCGGCTCGATGGCCCCGAATTAAATGTCTCTCAGGATGGTAGGTGGATGGTTTAATGAGGGATGGGAGGTCAACCTCCCATCCGTAGAGCCGTCAGACCTGATCAGCGCGAGGGTAATCGCGCCACTAACAACCTCGCAAGAGGATAAGGCGTGGGGTATAAGCGATTGGGGGGGAAGACGCGAGGGGAGAACTCTGGCATTATGCAGAGTGAGTGATAGCAGAGAGGAAGGATTGCAACCTTCGCTCGTGGTCACTGGCAAACAAAGATGCAGTCTCACAACATCGTGGTCTCAGCTCGGGGGTGGCTAGTGGTAAATCCGCTGGGAGTCGCTAAGCCTACGGTTGGGTGGAAACGAGCACCCCTCTCAGCAGTTGCTTAACCCTGGTGTTATTTCTAATAAGTGTTTTTGCCTCTGGCACCTTGAAATATATATATTTTGATAATTATGCTCATAAGTTGCGGAGATGTGAATGTTTTCATTTTAAGAATGTCTGAGTAGTATTTTGATCAGTACTAGTGGTTGTATATGCTTATAACAGAAAAACCACGCATGTCTTATGTTGATAAATGAATTCAATTATGCATAAGTTTATCCAAGTCAGGCTTCCAGCCCATTCTCGGGAAGCTGTTTACCCTTATCTGTCTCCAGGGATGCCCCGGAATGGATCTCTTCACAGAGATTCCCTCCTTGGAAAGGTTTACCAAGAACCTGTAAAAATGACTTGGTTGTGCAAGTCTTAACAACCCTGTAGGAGGAGGAATGACCCTCTTAAAATCCCGAAGTAGAAGCGTAGGGATAAGTATCGATCAACGGACAAGATTCCGTCGGAAGACCCATGGTCATTCACGACCATTAGATTGACAAAAGAAACATGGGCATTACATACCTTGCCCCTTTTCCTCTATCTTTGTGAATAGCAAAGAAATCGAGATCGTAGACCCCCCCACGGTCCATGAGAACACCTTGACCATTGATTTTTCCACATCCATGAAGTAGTGGAAGGGTGCACAAGGTGGGACAGATCTGAGTCGTTAGATCTTAGCCAGGAAAAATCCGACAGTCGTTGGATCTGTTAAGAGATGCATGAGGGTTAATCCCTCATGAATAGGAGGTTGAAGGTCCCGATAAGAGGCGTGGCCATCGGGATATCGACATTCATGAAATCAGGAGTCACGATGACATGAGGTCAGGAATTTTCCTAGTGAAAATCCTGGAATCAATATGAGCCTTCCATCATAGAAGGACACGTGGACAAGATCGGGAGCCCGTCGGCATTTCAGAGATTGAAGGGACAAGATGTCGAAATATCTCAACATCGAAAACTCTGAAATCATGAGAAGCGATTAGGCCCATCCATCATGGGAGGACGCGTGGTGGCAATCAGAGCATTCGGGAAAAGTCCCGAAAGGAAAGTCATCCATCGGGAAGACGAGAATCTCATGGACAAGAAGTCCATACCCTTCGAAATTGCGAAGTCCGGAATCTCGAAAAAGTGAAAAGAATCCATTGTAGGGCCAACTTTCATTCTATCAGCATGTCGGGATTCGACGGATCGCGAATCCTGAGGACGAGTACGTTTCAGCATTGGAAAGTCCAAAAACCTGACAGGAGATAAGGTTGCGGCCTTGTTAGATAGTGGTCATGAGGGACAAGAGTTTATCCAGGAGGGCTAACACGTAAAGGACGATATCGATGAATTGGCTCATCGGGGATCGAGGATTTGAGAGTCCCGTGATCGAGAGTCTGAATTCTCGTGATGATAAACCTCGATGAACGAACGAGATTCTTTCAGAGGACCTTAAGGTCTGTAATGACCGTTAGATGTGGAGATGAGACATCAACTTAAGATAGGACATGAATATGCTTTAGGGTAAGCGGGGAGTAGATCTGGACGACCAAATTCCACCCGTCCAGATCTACGGCTGAGGTTCCATTCCAGAGCCCCCTTATTATTTTGCCTTTAGCGGTAGGGGGGGGGGTATGGAATTGGACACGCAACTCTCGAATGTTCAAGATTAAATCATCATGATCAACGACGCTCAAGTGGATTCTGGACCCCCCTTGTCATTCTTCCTTTAAGGGGGGGGTTCGGAATAGTGTGGCGTGTGAAGTAGGGCCCCCTCCTGTCATGTCGACTACCGTGTCGAGTTTCCCTTTCTGCCACCTGTATTCCACTTAACTGCGCAACGGGGCCTGTTCTCATTGGCGGTTCTCTACCCCTGTTGGGATTTGTTCCTATTCGCCATTTGCTGACCCTGTAGGGATTCATCCCCATTGGCCGGTTGCTAGCCCTGTCGGGGTTCGACGGTTGCAGAGTCGAACGATTAGACATTACTGTAGCGCCGAGGAGTGAAATAAAAATAGGCACTGCATTCAAATTGAACCGTGATCATGACCTGCGATCACACAGGAACAGAGAAGGAGAGAGAAAGAGCCAGCTTACGGTGGGCCTCCATGGATAATTAGGGATTCTGTTCCGGTAGAAGACCAGAAAAATCCGATTTAGGTAGTGGGTATGTGACAAAGTGGTATCAGAGCATGGTTACAACACTCGGCCTGATTGGGCTCATGAACAAGTCGCGCATAAGCTCCATTTGAAGTGCTCCTACGAAGAGTAACCCCCTAACGTAAAATTTCTTGTTCGGGATTGAAAACCTGGAAGACGAGAACCCGACTGTGTATGCATGTGAAAGAGTTATAAATTATGTGCAAATTATAAAAAATGTATTTAACTCTTGACTAATAGCCAGTGTTTGTCTTTTCACTCAAGCGGACGATCAACCGCGGGAATCTACAGACGTAGAGTATGGTGACTCACCAAGAGGTGGGAGAAGGCTCCCACAATAGAGAGAAAGAGTCTGACGAAAGAAGAGCAATGGGAACCTCTCCAAATCTAGCCGAGACTGTGAGGAGTCTCATGGTTGAATTGCAAAGCTGCAAGGCCGACAATGAAAGGATGATGAAAGAACAAGAAAAGAAAACTAAAATTAATGCAGTGTTACTGCAGAGCTTATCCGACCTACAACGACAAATGCAGCGTGAACCCGAAGTGCAAAAACATGGTCATGTCAGTGGCCATACTGAGAGAAGCACTTCAAGAAAGGTCCACCCCAGAGGTAAAGGACCAGTGCCAGACGATTCCACTGAGAAGGAAGCTAGTGATTCAGAAGGCTCTTCCAGCAGCAGGACCAGTTCCTATTCCCTAAGAAAATAGAAGAAACAAAAGACTTCCAAGGGTCATAAATTTTAAGAATTTAGAAAGGCCAAACCTCCCTCCTTCGACGGTGAGATAAACAAGGGAGAGGAAGGTGAGGCTTGGCTACTTGGACTGAAGAAATATTTCAGAGTCCATGACTTTTCAGAGAATTTGAAGGCCCGAGTGGCCACTTTCAATCTGAACGGAAAAGCTTCCATCTGGTGGGAAGATCTTAAGAGCATGAAAGGGGTCCATGAGGAGGACCTTTCTTGGAAACAGTTTGAAAAGTACTTCCGAAAGAAGTCTTTGTCGAAAAGGTATTTCGATGAGAAGGCTAAAGAGTTTTATGAACTCAAACTGGGACAACTCACTATAAAGAAATATGTCAACAAATTCCTCGACTTATTGAGATATGTACCCTACATCAAAACGGAGAAGGCGAAGGCGCAACGCTTCATCAGTGAGCTACCCAAGGAATACCGGAACCGAATTGAATTCGATGAGCCAAAGACCTTAGAAGACATTATTCGAAAGGCAACATATTGGCATGAACAATATGGACATCGGGCAAAGTCTCGTGGAGACTGGAGACAGAAGAGTGGTTCGAGATTTCAGAAAAAGGGGATCAAATCCTCAGGATTTAAAAACTACAAGAAAAACCCCAGAATGAACTTTCCAACCCAGAGTGTACTCCAGCAGAACTTTCCATCATCAGACGGAAATAAAACTTCTGGACCTATACCAGTGAAGACTAATAACCCAAAGAAAGAACCTCTGAAATGTTGGGGTTGCGGAGAAGAGCATCTTCTGAGAGACTGTCCACACCGACAACAGAACAGTCAGAAATTTTATAACATTCAGGAAGCTACCGCAGTCAATGATGTGGCAAGGAGTGTGCCGCAGATTTATGCAGCCTTGGATAATAACCAAGTTGACCACCAAGCTTCAGTGGTGGATATAGAAGGTATGATTTTCAACCATCTGGTGTCTGTTTTGATTGACCCTGGTTCAAATTTGAGTTATATAGCCCCTAAAGCTGTTGATAAGTGTAAGCTACAACCATGAAAACAAACTAAGCCATGGTTGGTACAGTTAGCCACTGGCACCAAAAGAAGGGTGGTAGAGGTCATACCAGCCTGCCAATTAATGATTGGGTGAATTCCCCACCCAAGCAACCCTTAACGTATTACCCCTGGGATCATATGACCTGCTAATTGGTATGGACTGGTTGGACGCCCATAAAGCCAAACTAGAATGTTACCATAAAACCTTAGAATGTGTGAGCAAAGAAGGAAAAAGGATAACCCTCCAAGGGATCCGAAAACCGGTCTCGGTGAGACAAATATCAGCCCTGCAAATAAAAAAGTATTGCCGAAAGGGATGTCCCCTATATGCAATACAGGTGTTGAAAACAACTGAAGGTGCTAAACCAAGCCCTGATGATCACCCTATCCTGAGAGAATACAGAGATGCGTTTCTAGCAGAGGTACCTGGTCTATCTTCAAGAAGAGACATTGACTTCTCGATAGAGCTCGCACCAGGAGCGGTGCCGGTGTCTAGGACACCCTACCGGATGAGCATACCTGAGTTAGTTGAACTCAAATTGCAACTGAAAGAAATGATGGATAAGGGTTATATTCGACCCAACGTGTCCCCATGGGGAGCTCCAGTCCTGTTTGTGAAAAAGAAGGATGGCACCCTTAGACTGTGTATAGATTATAGAGAACTTAATAAAGTAACCATAAAGAACAAGTACCATTGCCCAGGATCGATGATCTATTCGATCAGTTGGGAGGAGAGTCTATTTTCTCAAAGATTGACTTGAGGTCGGGATACTATCAAATCCGAATCAAGGGTGAATACATCCATAAAACCGCTTTCTGGACACAGTATGGTCACTATGAGTTTGTGGTAGTACCATTCGGGTTAACCAATGTCCCTGCCACTTTCATGTGCTTAATGAACAATGTACTCAGTAAATTTTTAGATAAATTTGTACTAGTTTTTATTGATGACATATTAATCTACTCTAAGAATAGAGAAGAACATGAAGAGCATCTTAGACTTGTGCTGCAAGTGC
>ML792292.1:657764-670337 GCA_009831015.1 Picea engelmannii | reverse complement strand
AAATTGTCAAAGGAACCTCAAGTACCATTAGGAGGAATGATTGGAAAGGATCACTTTGGAGAACTTGCAGATATCAAAGAACCAATGGAAGAACATAATGACACAATGGAAGCACAAAATGACGTCGAAGAAGAAGATGATGTCTCTGTTGAGCATGATGAATTTGGGATATATGATATTGTTGATTAGTTTAAAGATGGCTTTGAAGACAATGCTCAATTTTACAAATTTTTGACGAGTTATAACTGTAATGATTTGACTTTCATATTTGAAAATAAGAATAAAGATGTATCTCTTTTTGTTTTCTGATGAATTTTTTTTATTGTTTCTTTTTTTTTTTTTTTGTATGTGAATCACTATACATTGGAAAATTTGATTAAATGTTGTCATTTTTTTACTTCAAATGTATGAAAATATGAAAGAAAATGATATATTTTTATAAAATTTAGACTTTTTTTGTTCAATTAGGTCCATAAAAATGCTTTATTTGACATGTTATTTTAAGGAATATGTACCAAAATGTATAGGTTTTTTATGATATATGGCTATAAAATGTGTATTTTTTTTATAAGTATTTAAAATTAGTGTTATTTAACTACCATGTTTATTTATTTATTGAAGTAAAGGTAAACAATGTGTTAAAAATGATGTTTTTCACTATATTTAAAAAGTATGGAACAATAAATTAATTAAGGAGACAAAATTCTATGAAAAATCGTAACTTCGAAAAAATAAATGGTAAAAAACATTTTTAAGAATGAAAGAAGCATGAAAAAAAGACTAAAAACAGAGTTGAATAAAAACAAAATATACATATATTCAGAAAAAATTGAAAATAGATGAAAAATGAGCATTTAAAAAAATAATGTGGAAACATTGGGGATCGAAAAATTGAAAATATCAAAAATCATCTAAAAACGGAGAGGGGATGCTACCGGTAGCACCATTTTTAAAAACGAGGTAAAAAATTGGACCCCCCCAAAAATGATAACTCTGGAGAGTTCTCATTAAGTTGGTAACTATGTTTGCATATGAAATGAGAATAGTTAAAGATAAACCCACCTCTAGAGAAGCATCATTTAAGGCAAAAAAGAATGAGGATTATGAGCCCGATGAAATTGAAGAAAAGATTGTGAAGAGACTGAAGAAGGGATCAGGCAAATACAAAGGTAAACTACCTTTCAAATGCTTCAACTGTGGTAGGATAGGTCATTTTGCAAATAAATATCCCCACAAGGGAAAGGATCAGACTTGTGATGATGAGGAGAAGTACAAGCACATAAATTTATTTAAAGAGAATAACTTTAAGAAGAAAAGTCTTTGCGTAAACAATGATGATGATCCTTTAGATGATCAAGACAATGATTCATCTATTGAAGATAAACTAAATGACTTGATACTTATGGCCAAAGAGGACTATGATAATAACAACACAGGGAGAGATGTTAATGAAGAAGAAGTTGTGGTTGACATGGAAGGAGAATTGATCAGTGCACTGGAAGAGATTGACAGACTAAGAATCAAGAATAGAAAGCAAAGACAATTGCTGATATAGTTCGAGAAAAGAAGTAAAGAACCTGATAAAGACCTTGTCCTACTAAAAGTAGAATTGGAAGAGGCAAAGAAAATTGAAGACATTCTGAAACAACAATTATCAGAAAAGAAGGCAAGATGTGAAGCATTGGAACAAGAAGTAGTGAAAACTAGGAAAGAGATGGAGAAATTTCAAGCCTTGTACAATCAGAATCTGTCAAGTATCAAAGCCTCAGAAGGATTAGCCACCATTATGAATCAACAAAGAAATCCAAAGATGAAAACTGGTTTGGGTTATGAAGAGGGATCAAGCAATGGTAAGACAAGAAATGAAGAACCCATCAAGTTTGTCAAAAGTACAACCAATGACAACAACAAACTTGCAGAAACAAAGGAAAACAATTAGCTGCCAAGGACGAGTAAAGAAAAAAGTGTCAGGACTGAATCTGTAGAATGAAGAAACAATGCGCTCTATGCTGAAAGACGTCATCAGCAAGGAAGAAATAGATTTTCTCAAAGAAGACAACCACTTTCTAGGTACAAAGAATATTTTTATGGTTATTGCTTCTACTGTTCTAATTTTGGTCACAAAGATGTAAATTGTTCCTTAAGACCTAGACATGAGAAATTAAGATTTCTAAGGAATAAATACTTCCCACAACAAATATTGATACAGCCAAGTAACTGACCTTCACAGACTGCAAATTGCCAAATTAAGCTTAGGAACATACAACTAAGGAGGTCAAGAAATAATCAACAATCAATAAGTAGACAACGCTGCAACTATAAGTTTGACCTATTGAACAGTGAGATTGAATGCTACATATGTCATAAATATGGACACAAATCTATTGACTATCGTTTAAGGAAATATGAACCAGATTCGAAATCCCCTGCTGAAAATGTCAAGTTTTGGAAGAAGAAGGAAAGTGACAAGTGTGGATTAGTGTTGTCTGCTCAAAGAAAAACGAACCCTTGGTATATAGACAGTGGATTCTCCAAACACATGACGAGAGACAAAGGAAAGTTTCTATCTCTAAGTGAAAGAAAATTAGGAAACATAACCTTTGGAAATGATGCTCCAGGGAAAATAAAGGGCAAAGGGATGGTGAGCTTAAGTAATGGAAAAGGAAAAGCCCAAGATGTTCTACTTGTAGATGGGATGAAACATAATCTTCTCAGTGTAAGTCAAATGTGTGACAGAGGATGTGAAGTGGTGTTCACATCCAAGGACTACAAGATAAAATCTGTAACCTCAAGACAAGTGGTGGCCAAAGGCATAAGGACAAAAAATAATGTATATGTGCTGAAAGAAAATAGATAAGAATGTCATCTAAGCAGACATGATGAAATATGGTTATGGCATAGGAGACTTGGACATCTAAACTTTGACCACTTAATCAAACTCAAAAAACTCGAGGTAGTAAAAGATCTTCTGAGGATATCAAAGCTCCAAGATTCAATGTGTAAACCCTGCCAAGTAGGGAAGCAAAACATGACACAGTTTACGTCTAAGAGATTTACTTGAACAAAAAAACCACTCCAACTAGTTCATATGAATTTATGTGGACCATCAAGACAGGAAGGCATAGGGAAAGAAAACTACTTCATGTTGATTATCAATGATTACTCTAAACTTACTTGGATTTCCTTTCTCAAAGAAAAAGTTGAAGCATTTGAGAAGTTTAAAATATTTAAGGCTTTAACAGAGACTCAAACAGGCAAGAGGTTAAAGACAGTAAGATCAGATCGGGGAGGAGAGTTTATGTCAAGAGACTTCAAGGAATTTTTTGATGAGCATGGGATCAAGAGAAAATACACAATCCCAAGAACTCTACAACAAAATGGAGTTGTTGAGAGGAAAAAAAGAACAGTGCAGGAAATGGCCAGGTCAATGATGAATGAGAAGAACATTGGCCAAACCTACTGGGTAGAAGCAATACACACATTAGTCCATGTTCTTAACAAAGCTCACCTCAGAGCACAAAGTGACAAAACCCGTTATGAACTGTGGTTTGGAAGACTTGCCTCAATCAAACACTTCAAAGTCTTTGGGAGTAAATGCTACATAAAGAATAATGATGAGAACCTCGACAAATATGATGACAGGGTTGATGAAGGTATCTTCTTAGGGTATGATACAAACAGTAAAGGATATAGATGCTATAATAAGAGGCTGCATAAAGTGGTTGACTGTATTGATGTAAAAATTGATGAAGGAATCCCAACAAGAGAGGTGTATGGTAATGAGTCTTCTACAGAAGACACAACTAAAGCTGAATATGAACAAGTCCAACTATCAGAAAATGAAGACTCTGAATCAGACTCAGACTCAGACACTCAGACAGACTCAAATCAACAGTCAACTGCAAATTCCTCCTCCAGAATCATTCAAAAGAACCATCCTACAAGTCAGATAATTGGAGAAAAAGACAAAGGTGTACAAGCTAGGAGAAAGATAATCAAAACCACCGAACAATCTCATATAGCTTTCGCATCCATGCTGGAACCCAAGAATTTCAATGAATCCAACAAAGATGACCACTGGGTTAAAGAAATGAATGATGAACTTGATCATATTGAGAAAAACAATACGTGGGAGATGGTTCATAGACTTGAAGGTAAAAACGTCATTGGCTCCAAATGGATCTTTAAGAATAAATTGAATGAGCAAGGACAAGTTGTTAGGAACAAAGAAAGGCTAGTCTGTAAAGGATATGCTCAGATAGAAGGACTAGATTATGATGAAACATTTGCGCCCGTAGCAAGATAAAAGCTATCAGAATGTTTCTTGCCTATGCTTGTCACAAAAGGTTTAAAGTCTATCAAATGGATGTCAAGTCAGCTTTTCTAAATGGAGATTTAAGTGAAGAAGTCTATATGGAGAAACCAGAGGGTTTCAAACTGTCTAATAACCCTGACTTAGTATGCAAGCTGAAGAAATATTTATATCGGTTAAAACAAGCCCCTCGAGCTTGGTAACAAAGACTAGATACATATCTCAAAGACAAAGGGTTGAAGAGAGGAACAACTGACAACAATCTGTATATTAAAATAGAGGATAATAATTTGCTCATCATATTGGTCTATGTAGATGACATCATCTTTGGATGTAATAAGGATTCATTGGTACAATGGTTTGCTTCTGCCATGGAGTCTGAGTTTGAAATTTCTATGATAGGAGAACTGTCATTTTTTCTTCATTTGCAAATTACTCAGAGGTCCGAAGGGATGTTCATTTCTCAAGAAAAATATCTAAGAGAAATGCTGAAAAGGTTTCAAATGGAAAATTCTAAACCTGTGGGTACACCTATGGTAACTCGATGTAAATTAAGCAAGGATGGTGATTCACTTGATGTTGATCAAAGCTCATATCGATCAATGATAGGCATCCTGCTATACATCACAACATCTCACCCATACATAATGCATGCTATAGGAATGGTAGGAAGATATCAGGACACACCTAAACAGAGTCATTTGCAAGGTGTCAAAAGGATATTCAGGTATTTAAAAGAAGCAATGACTTATGGTCTGTGGTATCCCAGAAATCAAAATTTTTAGTTAACTGATTATTCATATGCAGATTGGGCAAAATGTGTTGATGAGAGAAAAAGCACCAGTGGAGGAGCATTCTTCCTGGGTGACTCTTTAGTAGCATGGCTTAGTAAAAAGAAAGGTTCCATTTCTTTATTAACCACAGAGGCAGAGTACATTGTTGCTGCTACCTGTTGCATTCAGGTATTATGGACGATTCAAACACTTGCATACTTGGAGGTAAAATACACTGCATCGATCCCAATTCATTGTGATAACACTAGTGCTATCAGTGTGTCTAGAAATCCTGTATTCCACTCCAAGACCAAGCATATTCCCATAAAATATCACTTTCTGAGAGAGCAGGTCACCAGTCAGATTGTTCAGGTCCATTACATTCCAACTACAGAACAAATTGCAGACATCTTTACTAAACCCCTAGCCAAGACACCATTTGAATATCTCAGACAGAAGCTGGGTGTCATCCCGTCTCACATCTAAGAGAGTCCATCCTATTAGGGGGATTCCTATATTGGTTGCATATCTGATACCTCCTAAAATTAATGCAACATCTCAGGGGGAGTGTGTTTTCTTTGACATTGATGTCAAAGCGGGAGAAAAGGATAGGTGTGCCTTTGTTGACATCAATGCCAAAGGGGGAGATTGTTGGCATGTTTTACAAGCAGTGTATGCTTGTCATTGATGGCAAGTACAACAAAAATAATGACTTGGGTACAGGAAGGATGTGTCAGGTGGGCACCAGAAGTCTTTTGGCAAGATGATGTAGAAATAGCTTGACAAGATGAGAGTATGCAAAGGTATGCTTGTTCATTTGATGAGAAACAAGCTGGAAAGGAAGACCAACAACGCAACGATGATCGAATAGCAAGATTGAAGTTTTGGTCAAACTTCATTTCAGAGTTTTTCGACTACCGGGATTTCGGATACCGGGAGTTGGAGATGTCAAGAACTCCGACATCAGGAGTTCCAAAATGTTGAAATGAGAAAACCTGAAAAGGCACATCACTCGAAATGTTGAATATCAGGATTTTGGTTACTGGGAGATGGAGCGACAAGGACCCTTCGACATCAGGAGTCCCGAAATGACGAAATGCCAAAACCTAAAAAGGCACATCACTCAGAATGATGAATATCAGGATTTCAATTATCGGGAGATGGAGTGAGAAGGATCCATCATCATTAGGAGTCCCAAAGTGCCGAAAAGCAAAACGTTGAAATTCCAGAAGCAGGCACATCATACCGATATTTTAGATACCAGGAGATGGAGAAGTCAGAGACTCTCAACATCAGGAGTCCCAAAGTGCTGAAATACAAAATCCCGAAAACAGACACATCAACAAACCATGTCAGCAAACCATGTCATCTAAGGACACGTGGCACAATCAGGCAATGACAAGTGTCAAGTTGATTCAAGATTTCGGGCACATGTAAGTCACGAATCAGAATGAGACGTTGCAACTATTCGACATGTGTCAATCGACGTGTGATGTTAATAGGTTTACCTCACTTCGGAACTTTCTATTTCAGAGTTTTACACAACAAATAAAAACTTCACCATCACGATGTCCCGAACTTCGAAATGTCGAAAGGGACCATTGTGTGTCTCGAAAAGCTCGAAGAGAAAAACGTTGAAATCCCGTCAACCGTCCATCTCAGTAGGTTATGTTAACTGTCCGATCACTTCAGAGATTTTGCGATCATGAATTTGATAATACTGAAGTCACGATGACTCGAAAGGGAAAAATCCCGAAATCGCGAAACCCGAAGTCGCGAAATGCCGATTCGCTGAAAAGAGAAACTCAAGAGTATGAACCATTGATCCGAATACATTTCGGAGTTTCGGATACTGGAACTTGGAGGTGTCAAGAACACTTCAACACAAAAACACCGAAATCCAGAAATGCAAAATTGTGATATACAGTTTCGAATATCCGGTGGTCAACACCTGTGGTCCTGGGGGGGAAAGAGCTAGTATAGACAAGCTCCTTTTTCCATAGTTTCGGGGATTAGGACATGGAGCGTAACAAATCTTTACCCCAGGGATCCCGAAATACCAAAATGCGAATTGGCGAAATAAACGCAAGATCACATGGAGTCAATCCAATGGTGCAGGTGATTTTGGGCACGATCAGAGGGTTAATGTTGCTCCTCATAGTCTAATTTCTATAAACCATTGATGGTCTCTGCCATAGGATTTGAAGAAACCTCTGTGTGATTGCCAGAGGAGTTGAAGGGTCTCCAATATTCTTCCAGTGAATGAAGACGATTCTTAGAGGGACTGACAAGTGGATGAGCGTTGAAGTCAGTAACTGAAGAGTCTCGACTGCCAGAGAGGCTAAGGAGTCTCAGCATGACATCCAATGATGCTGAACGCATGGGAAAACCACCAAAGAAGATGAAGAGTTCCCACGATGAACAGGCAGAGCACTCAACATGTAGAGGATGCAGAACCATGAGACATAGAGCATGCACAAGATGTATAGTGAATATAAGAATATGTAAAAAGAAGAGATTGGTGTTGTTGCTGTTGGGAGTGATACATGTGCAAATAAGAAGGTGGATTGCAGCAGCTGGGAGGCACAGAAGAAAAATGGTGCATTGAAGAGGAATGGTGCATAGAGTACAAAATATAGAAGAATAGAAAGTGCAAGGGATGTGTGCAGGAAGACTGTGAGGTAGACAGAGCAGCGAAAATCTTGCAGAACAATGATGAGACTGGTAAGCAGTTGTTAAACATTATATCACTATAATAAGTTTTTGGAACACATATTGATAATCCAGGGTGGTAGGGAGGTGGTAGGGAGGACTGGTGTCCTCAGAGGTTCAAGTGGGTTCTTGAACACAGGGAGTTGTAGCTTTGTTCTAGTTGGTGCTAGAGAAACCAGGAAGTTGGTGCTAGAGAAACCAGGGAATTGGTGCTTCCTTCTAGTGGGTGCTAGAGAAAACAGAGAGTTGG
This sequence comes from Picea engelmannii, assembly GCA_009831015.1. Classification (NCBI taxonomy): domain Eukaryota; kingdom Viridiplantae; phylum Streptophyta; class Pinopsida; order Pinales; family Pinaceae; genus Picea; species Picea engelmannii. Next base: position 662,290 of record ML792292.1, on the reverse strand, counting down.
TGCTCTCAGCAAGTTGCAACTTGCAAAAATAGAGGTTGTAGCCTCACAATGAGTTGGTGCACATATGTATGATAATGTAAAGAATGTAAATAATACTTATAATATAAAGAAGAAGAGGTTTTTACCTGTATGGGTTTCCTTGGGAAATATCCGTCTCTATGTTTCTCATATATGTGACTGATGCTGAATGTGCCATTGTTTATTTCCATGCATTATTGTGATCATCATTGAGTGCCTTGTAAAGATTTTAAAAGAAGCATAATTGTTTAAGCATGGTAACAACTGATTCACCCCCCCACTTAGTTGTCCAACAATTGGTATCAGAGCTGGCCCCTTTTATCTAAAGGTAGATCCTAGAGCTTAAACATGTCAAGCCATGAAGGAAATTCAACCAACAAGGCCCCCCTGTTCAATGGAACACACTTTGCCTTCTGGAAAGTTAGAATGAGAACCTACATAATGGCTTTAGGTGCAGATGTTTGGGATGTGGTAGATACTAGTTATGTAAAGCCAGTTGTACTAGCTAATAAGGATGACAAACTAGAATTTAGCTTCAATGCTAAGGCTATGAATGCTATCTTGAGTGGGCTTGCAGAAGCAGAATTTGTAAAAGTTATGCATCTAGGAACTGCCAAAGAAATGTGGGACAAACTAATTAACAATTATGAGGGCAATGAGAAGGTAAAGGATGCCAAGCTTCAAACCTACATAATGCAATTTGAACAACTGAAGATGAAGGAAGATGAAACTGTTGGAAATACTTTCTAAGAGTAGAAGAAATGGTAAATGTAATGAAAGCACTTGGTGAAACAATTGAGGAACCTTCTTTAGTTCATAAAATCTTGAGATCTCTCCCAGATAGGTTCAATCCGAAGGTCTCTGCAATAGAAGAACTAAATGATCTAAAAACCTTGGAGTTTGATCAACTTATAGGAACATTGATTTCATATGAAATGAGAATAGTTAAAGATAAACCCACCTCTAGAGAAGCATCATTTAAGGCAGACAAGAATGAGGATTCTGAGCCCGATGAAATTGAAGAAAAATTTGTGAAGAGACAGAAGAAGGGATCAGGAAAATACAAAGGTAAACTACCTTTCAAATGCTTCAACTATGGTAGGATAGGTCATTTTGAAAATAAATGTCCCCACAAAGGAAAGGATCGGACTTGTGATGATGAGGAGAAGTACAGACACATAAATATCTTTAAAGAGAATAACTTTAATAAGAAAAGTCTTTGTGTAAACAATCATGATGATCCTTCAGATGATCAAGACAATGATTCATCTATTGAAGATAAACTAAATGACTTCATACTTATGGCTAGAGAGGACTATGATAATAACAACACAGGGAGTGATGTTAATGAAGAAGAAGATGTGGTTGACATGGAAGGAGAATTGATCAGTGCACTGGAAAAGATTGACAGACTAAGAATCAAGAACATAAAGCAAAGACAATTGCTGATACAGTTTGAGAAAAGCGGTGAAGAACCTGATAAAGACCATGTCCTACTAAAAGTAGAATTGGAAGAGGCAAAGAAAATCGAAGACATTATGAAACAACAATGATCAGAAAAGAAGGAAAGATGTGAAGCATTAGAACAAGAAGTAGTGAAAACTAGGAAAGAGATGGAGAAATTTCAAGCCTTGTACAATTAGAATCTGTCAAGTATCAAAGCCTCAGAAGGATTAGCCACCATTCTGAATCAGAAAAGGAATCCAAAGCTGATAACTGGTTTGGGTTATGAAGAGGGATCAAGCAGTGGTAAGCCATGAAATGAAGAACCGATCAAGTTTGTCAAAAGTACAACCAATGACAACAACAAACCTTCAGAAACAAAGGAAGACAATCAACCGCCTAGGATGAGTAAATAAAAAGGTGTCATGACTGAATCTGTAGAACGAAGAAACAATGCGCTCTCTGCTGAAAGATGTCATCAGCAAGGAAGAAGTAGATTTGCTCAAAGAAGACAACCACTTTCTAGGTACAAAGAATTTTTCTATGGTTATTGCTTCTATTGTTCTAATTTTGGTCACAAAGCTGTAAATTGTTCCTTAAGACTTAGACATGAGCAATTAGTATTTCGAAGGAATAAATACTTCCCACAACAAAGATTGATACAGCCAAGTAACAGACCTTCACAGACTGCAAATTGCTAAATTAAGTCTAGGAACATACAACTAAGGAGGTCAAGAAATAATCAACATTCAATAAGTAGACAACGCCGCAACTATAAGTTTGACCTATTGAACAGTGATATTGAATGCTACATCTGTCATAACTATGGACACAAATCTATTGACTGTCATTTAAGGAAATATGAACCAGATTCGAAATCCCCTGCTGAAAATGTCAAGTTTTGGAAGAAGAAGGAGAGTGACAAGTGTGGATTAGTGTTGTCTGTTCAAAGAAAAACAAACCCTTGGTATATAGACAGTGGATGCTCCAAACACATGACGGATGACAAAGGCAAGTTTCTATCTCTAAGTGAAAGCAAATCAGGAAACATAACCTTTGGAAATGATGCTCCAGGGAAAATAAAGGGCAAAGGGATGGTGAGCATAAGTAATGGAAAAGGAAAAGACCAATATGTTCTACTTGTAGATGGGCTGAAACATAATCTGTTCGGTGTAAGTCAAATGTGTGATAGAGGATGTGAAGTGGTGTTCACATCCATGGACTGCAAAATAAAATTTGTAACCTCAGGACAAGTGCTAGCCAAAGGCATAAGGGAATAAAATAATGTATATGCGCTGAAAGGAAATAGAGAAGAATGTCATCTAAGAATACATGATGAAAGATGGTTATGGCATAGTAGACTTGGACATCTAAACTTTGAACACTTAATCAAACTCAAAAAACTCGAGCTAGTAAAAGATCTTCCGAGGATATCAAAGCCCCAAGATTCAATGTGTAAACCTTGCCAAGTAGGGAAGCAAAACAAGACACAGTTTAAGTCCAAGAGATTTACTTCAACAGAAAAACCACTCCAACTAGTTCATATGGATTTATGTGGACCATCAAGACAGGAAGGCACAGGGAAAGAAAACTACTTCATGCTGATTATTGATGATTACTCCAGACTTACTTGGGTTTCCTTTCTCAAAGAAAAAGCTGAAGCATTTGAGAAGTTTAAAATATTTAAGGCTTTAACAAAGACTCAAACAGGAAAGAGATTAAAGGCAGTAAGATCAGATCGGGGAGGAGATTTTATGTCAAGAGACTTCAAGGAATTCTATGATGAGCATGGGATCAAGAAAGAATACAGAATCCCAAGAACTCTACAACAAAATGGAGTTGTTGAGAGGCAAAATAGAACAGTGCAGGAAATGGCTAGGTCAATGATGAATGAGAAGAACATTGGCCAAACCTACTGGGTAAAAGCAATACACACAACAGTCCATGTTCTTAATAAATCTCACCTCAGAGCACAAAGTGATAGGACACCTTATGAACTGTGGTTTGGAAGACCTGCCTCAATCAAACACTTCAAAGTCTTTGGGAGTAAATGCTACATAAAGAATAATGATGAGAACCTCGACAAATAAGATGACAGGGCTAATGAAGGTATCTTCTTAGGGTATGCTACAAACAGTAAAGGATATAGATGTTATAATAAGAGGTTGCATAAAATGCTTGACTGTATTGATGTAAAAATTGAAGGAGGAATCCCAACAAGAGAGGTGTACGGTAATGAGTCTTCTACAGAAGACACAGCTAAAGCTGAAGATGAACAGGTCCAAGAATCATAAAATGAAGACTCTGAATCAGATGAAGACTCAGACACTCAGACAGACTCAAATTAGCACTCAACTACAAATTCCTTCTTCAAAATCATTCAAAAGAACCATCCTGCAAGTCAGATAATTGGAGAAAAAGACAAAGGTGTACAAACCAGGAGAAAGCTAATCAAAACCACCGAACAATCTCATATATCTTTCGTATTCATCCTAGAACTCAAGAATTTCAATGAAGCCGACAAATATGACCACTGGGTCAAAGCAATGAATGATGAACTTGATCAGAGTGAGNTGAGAAAAACAATACGTGGGAGATGGTTCATAGACCTGAAGGTAAAAACGTCATTGGCTCCAAATGGATCTTTAAGAATAAATTGAATGAGCAAGGACAAGTTGTCAAGAACAAAGCAAGGCTAGTCTGTAAAGGATATGCTCAGATAGAAGGACTGGATTATGTTGAAACATTTATGCCCATAGAAAGATTAGAGGCTATCAGAATGTTTCTTGCCTATGCTTGTCACAAAAGGTTTAAAGTCTATCAAATGGATGTCAAGTCAGCTTTTCTAAATGGATATTTAAGTGAAGAAGTCTATATGGAACAACCAGAGGGTTTCAAAGTGTCTGATAACCCTGACTTAGTATGGAAGTTGAAGAAAACTTTATATGGGTTAAAACAAGCCCCTCGAGCCTGGTATCACAGACTGGATACATATCTCAAAGAAAAAGGGTTCAAGAGAGGAACAACTAACAACAATCTGTATATTAAAACAGAGGATAATAATT
>ML792292.1:642144-657630 GCA_009831015.1 Picea engelmannii | reverse complement strand
ATGTAGATGACATCATCTTTGGATGTAATAAGGATTCATTGGTACAATCATTTGCTTCTGCCATGGAGTCTGAGTTTGAAATGTCTATGATAGGAGAACTGCCATTTTTTCTTGGTCTGCAAATTACTCAGAGGTCCGAAGGCCAAGACACCATTTGAATATCTCAGACAGAAGTTGGTTGTCATCTCGTCTCACATCTAAGAGAGTCCATCCTGTTAGGGGGAGTCTTGTATTGGTTGCATATCTAATAGCTCCTAAAATTAATGCAACAGCTCAGGGGGAGCATGTTTTCTTTGACATTGATGTCAAAGGGGGAGAAAAGGATAGGGGTGCCTTTGTTGCCATCAATGCCAAAGGGGGATATTGTTGGCATGTTTTACAGGCAGTGTATGCTTGTCATTGATGGAAAGTACAGTAGCAATAATGACTTGGGTACAGGAAGGATGTGCCAGGCGGGCACCAGAAGTCTTTTGGCAAGACGATGCAAAACTGGCTTGACAAGATGAGAGTATGTGAGGTATGCTTGTTCAATTGATGGAAAACAAGCAGGCAAGGAAGACCAACAGTGCAACGATGATCGAATAGTAAGATTGAAGTTTTGGTCAAACTTCATTTCGAAGTTTTTCGACTACCGGGATTTCGGATACCGGGAGTTGGAGATGTCAAGAACTCCCACATCAGGAGTCCCGAAATGCCGAAATGCGAAAACCCGAAAAGGTGCATCACTCAGAATGTTGAATATCGAGATTTCGGTTACCGGGAGATGGAGCGACAAGGACCCTTCGACATCAGGAGTCCCAAAATGCTGAAATGTGAAAACCCAAAAAGGCACATCACTCGAAATGTTGAATATCGGGATTTTGGTTACCAGGAGATGGAGCGACAAGGATCCTTCATCATCAGGAGTCTCGAAGTGCCAAAAAGAAAAACCTTGAAATTCCAGAAGTAGGCACATCATACCGGGATTTCGGATATCGGGAGATGGGGAAGTTAGAGACTCTTAACATCAGGAGTCCGAAAGTGCCAAAATATGAAATCCTGAAAACATACACATCAACAAACCACGTCAGCAAACCATGTCAGCTAAGGACACATGGCACAATCAAGCAATGACAAGTGTCAAGTTGATTCAAAATTTCGGGCACATGTAAGTCACAAATCAGAATGACATGTGGCAACTATTCGACACGTGTCAATCCACGTTTGACGTCATCAGGTTTACCTCACATTGGAACTTTCTATTTCAGATTTTTACATAGCAAGCAAAAACTACACCATCCTGATGTCCTGAACTCTGAAATGCCGAAAGGGACCATTGTGCCTCTCGAAAAGCTCGAAGGGAAAAACGTTGAAATCCCATCAACCATCCATCTCAATAGGTTATGTGAACCATCCAATCACTTTGGAGATTTTGTGATCATGAATTTGATAATGCTGAAGTCACGATGACTCGAAAGGGAAAAATCCCGAAATCGCGAAACCCAAAGTCACGAAATGTTGATTCACCGAAAAGAGAAACTCATGAGTATGAACCATTGATACGACTCCATTTCAGAGTTTCGGATACCATAACTTGGACATGTCAAGAACACTTCACCACAGAAACGTCGAAATCCCAAAATGCGAAATTGCGATATACAGTTTCGAAATAGCCGGTGGTCACCGCCTCTGGTCCCGTGGGGGAAGGAGCTAGTATAGACAAGCTCCTTTTTTCGGAGTTTTGGGGATCAGGACATGGAGTGTAACAAATCTTTACCCCGGGGATCCCGAAATACTGAAATGCGAATTGGCGAAATAAATGAAAGATCACATGAAGTCAATCCAATGGTGTACGTGATTTTGGGCACAATCAGAGGGCTAATGTTGCTCCTCCCAGTCTAACTGCTAGAAACCAGTGATGGTCTCTACCAGAGGATTCGAAGAAACCTCTGTGTGATCGCCAAAGGAGCTGAAGGGTCTCCAAGCTTCTTCCAGTGAATGAAGATGATTCTTAGAGGGTATGACAAGTGGATGAGCATTGAAGTCAGTAACTGAAGCAGAAAGTATAAGCTCGATTATGCCAGAGAAGACGAAGAGTCTCGAGTGCCAGAGAGGATGAGGAATCTCAGCATGACATCTAGTGATGTTGAACGCGTGGGAAAACCACCAAAGAAGTTGAAGAGTTCCCATGACGAACCAGCAGAGCACTCGACATGCAGAGGATGCAGAACCATGAGACACAGAGCATGCACAAGATGTATAGTGAGTATAAGAATATGTAAAAATAAGAGATTGGTGTTGTTGCTATTGGGAGTGATGCATGTGCAAAGAAGAAGGTGGAGTGCAGCAGCTGGGAGGCACATAAGACAAATGGTGCATTGAAGAGGAATGGTGCATAGAGTACAAAATATAGAAGAACATAAAGTGAAAGGGATGCATGCAGGAAGATTGTGAGGCAGATAGAGCAGCGAAAATTTTGCAGAACGATGATGAGACTGGTAATCAATTGTTAAACATTATATCACTGTAATAAGTTTCAGGAACACATATTGATAATCTAGGGTGGTAGGGAGGTGCTAGGGAGGACTGATGTCCTCAGAGGTTCAAGTGGGTGCTTGAACATAGGGAGTTGTAGCTTTGTTCTAGTTGGTGCTAGAGAAACCAGGGAGTTGGTGCTTCCTTCTAGTGGGTGCTAGAGAAAACAGAGAGTTGGTGCTCTCAGCAAGTTGGAGCTTGCAAAAACAGAGGTTGTAGCCTCACAATGAGTTGGTGCTCATATGTACGATAATGTAAAGAATGTAAATAATACTTATCATATAAAGAAGAAGAGGTTTTTACCCTGTATGGGTTTCCTCGGGAAATATCTGTCTCTGTGTTTCTCATATATGTGACTGATGCTAAATGTGCCATTGTTTATTTCCCTGCATTATTCTGATCATCATTGAGTGCCTTGTAAAGATTTTAAAAGAAGCATAATTTTTTAAGCACGGTAACAATTGATTCACCCCCCACTCAGTTGTCCAAAAATTGGTATCAGAGCCAACCACTTTTATCTAAAGGTAGATCCTAGATCTTAAACATGTCAAGCCATGAAGGAAATTCAACCAACAAGCCCCCCCTGTTCAATGGAACACACTTTGCCTTCTGGAAGGTTAGAATGAGAACCTACATAATGGCTTTAGGTGCAGACGTTTGGGATGTGGTAGATACTAGTTATGTAAAGCCAGTTGTACTAGCTAATAAGGATGACAAACTAGAATTTAGATTCAATGCTAAGGCTATGAATGCTATCTTGATTGGGCTTGGAGAAGCATAATTTGTAAAAGTTATGCATCTAGGAACTGCCAAAGAAATGTGGGACAAACTCATTAACAATTATGAGGGTAATGAGAAGGTAAAGGCTGCCAAGCTTTAAACCTACAGAATGTAGTTTGAACAACTGAAGATGAAGGAAGATGAAACTGTTGGAAAATACTTTCTGAGAGTAGAAGAAATGGTAAATGCAATGAAAGAACTTGGTGAAACAATTGAGGAACCTTCTTTAGTTCAAAAAACCTTGAGATGTCTCCCAGATAGGTTCAATTCAAAGGTCTCTGATATAGAAGAACTAAATGATCTAAAAACATTGGAGTTTGATCAACTTCTAGGAACATTGACTGCATATGAAATGAGAACATTTAAAGATAAACCCACCTCTAGAGAAGCATCATTTAAGGCAGACAAGAATGAGGATTCTGAGCCTGATGAAATTGAAGCAAAATTTGTGAAGAGATTGAAGAAGGGATCAGGAAAATACAAAGGCAAACTGCCTCTCAAATGCTTCAACTATGGTAGGATAGGTCATTTTGAAAATAAATGTCCCCACAAAGGAAAGGATCAGACTTGTGATGATGAGGAGAAGTACAAACACATAAATTTCTTTAAAGAGAATAACTTTAAGAAGAAAAGTCTTTGTGTAAATAATGATGATTATCCTTCAGATGATCAAGACAATGATTCATCTATTGAAGATAAACTAAATGACTTCATACTTATGGCCAAAGAAGACTATGATACTAACAACATAGGGAGTGATGTTAATGACGAAGAAGCTGTGGTTGACATGGAAGGAGAACTGATCAGTAAACTGGAAGAGATTGACAGACTAAGGATCAAGAACATAAAGCAAAGACAATCGCTGATACAGTTCGAGAAAAGTGGTAAAGAACCTGATAAATACCTTGTTCTGCTAAAAGTAGAATTGCAAGAGGCAAAGAAAATCGAAGACATTTTGAAACAATAGTTATCAAAAAAGAAGGCAAGATGTGAAGCATTAGAACAAGAAGTAGTGAAAACTAGGAAAGAGATGGAGAAATTTCAAGCCTTGTACAATTAGAATCTATCAAGTATCAAAGCCTCAGAAGGATTAGCCACCATTCTGAATCAGCAAAGGAATCCAAAGATGAAAACTGCTTTGGGTTATGAAGAGGGATCAAGTAGTGGTAAGCCATGAAACGAAGAACCCATCAAGTTTGTCAAAAGTACAACCAATGATAACAACAAACCTATAGAAACAAAGGAAGACAATCAACTGCCCAGGATGAGTAAAGAAAAATGTGCCAGGAATGAATCTGTAGAACGAAGAAACAATGCACTCTCTACTTAAAGATGTCATCAACAAGGAAGAAATAGATTTTCTCAAAGAAGACAACCATTTTCCAAGTACAAAGAATTTTTCTATGGTTATTGCTTCTACTGTTCTAATTTTTTTCACAAAGATGTCAATTTTTCCTTAAGACTTAGACATGAAAAATTAAGATTTCGAAGGAATAAATACTTCCCACAACAAAGATTGATACAGCCAAGTAATAGACCTTCATAGACTGCAAATTGCCAAATTAAGTCTAGGAACATACAACTAAGGAGGTCAAGAAATAATCAACAGTCAATAAGTAGACAACGCTGCAACTATAAGTTTGACCTATTGAACAGTGAGATTGAATGCTACATCTGTCATAACTATGGACACAAATCTATTGACTGGCGTTTAAGGAAATATGAACCAGATTCGAAATCCCCTGCTGAAAATGTCAAGTTTTTGAATAAGAAAGAAAGTGACAAGTGTGGATTAGTGTTGTCCGCTCAAAGAAAAACGAACCCTTGGTATTTAGACAATGGACTCTCCAAACACATGATAGGAGACAAAGGCAAGTTTCTATCTCTACGTGAAAGAAAATCAGGAAACGTAACCTTTGGAAATGATGCTCCAGGGAAAATAAAAGGCAAAGGGATGGTGGGCTTAAGTAATGGAAAAGGAGAAGACCAAGATGTTCTACTTGTAGATGGGCTGAAACATAATTTTCTCAGTGTAAGTCAAATGTGTGATAGAGGATGTGAAGTGGTGTTCACGTCCAAGGACTGCAAGATAAAATTTGTAACCTCAGGACAAGTGGCGGCCAAAGGCATAAGGACATAAAATAATGTATATGTGCTGAAAGAAAATAGAGAAGAATGTCATCTAAGCAAACATGATGAAAGTTGGTTATGGCATAGGAGACTTGGACATCTAAACTTTGACCACTTAATCAAACTCAAAAAACTCGAGGCAGTAAAAGATATTCCGAGGATATCAAAGCCCCAAGATTCAATGTATAAACCCTGCCAAGTAGAGAAGCAAAACAAGACATAGTTTAAGTCCAAGAGCTTTACTTCAATAGAAAAACCACTCGAACTAGTTCATATGGATTTATGTGGACCATCAAGATAGGAAGGCATAGGGAAAGAAAACTACTTCATGCTGATTATCGATGATTACTCCAGACTTACTTGTGTTGCCTTTCCCAAAGAAAAAACTGAAGCATTTGAGAAGTTTAAAATATTTAAGGCTTTAACAGAGACTCAAACAAGCAAGAGGTTAAACGCAGTAAGATCATATCGGGGAGGAGAGTTTATGTCAAAAGACTTCAAGGAATTCTGTGATGAGCATGGGATCAAGAGAGAATACACAATCCTAAGAACTCTACAACAAAATGGAGTTGTTGAGAGGCAAAAGAGAACAGTGCAGGAAATGGCCAGCTCAATGATGAATGAGAAGAACATTGGCCAAACCTACTGGGTAGAAGCAATACACACAACAGTCCATGATCTTAATAAAACTCACCTCAGACCACAAAGTGACAAGACACCATATGAACTGTGGTTTGGAAGACCTGCCTCAATCAAACACTTCAAAGTCTTTGGGAGTAAATGCTACATAAAGAATAATGATGAGAACCTCGACAAATATGATGACAGGGTTGATGAAGGTATCTTCTTAGGGTATGCTACAAAAAGTAAAGAATATAGATGCTATAAGAGGCTGCATAAAATGGTTGACTGTATTGATGTAAAAATTGATGAAGGAATCCTATCAAGAGAGGTGTATGGTAATGAGTCTTCTACATAAGACACAACTAAAGCTGAAGATGAACATGTCCAAGAATTAGAAAATAAAGACTTTGAATCAGATGAAGACTCATACACTCAGATAGAGTCAAATTATCAGTCAACTACAAATTCCTCCTCCAGAATCATTCAAAAGAACCATCCTGCAAGTCAGGTAATTGGAGAAAAAGACAAAGGTGTACAAACCAGGAGAAAGCTAATCAAAACCACCGAACAATATCATATAGCTTTCGTATCCATGCTGGAACCCAATAATTTCAATGAAGCCAACAAAGATGACCACTGGGTTAAAGCAATGAATGATGAACTTGATCAGATTGAGAAAAACAATACGTGGGAGATGGTTCATAGACCTAAAGGTAAAAACGTCACTGGCTCCAAATGGATCTTTAAGAATAAATTGAATGAGAAAGAACAAGTTGCCAGGAACAAAGCAAGGCTAGTCTGTAAAGGATATGCTCAGATAGAAGGACTAGATTATGATGAAACATTTGCGCCCATAGAAAGATTAGAAGTTATCAGAATGTTTCTTGCCTATGCTTGTCACAAAAGGTTTAAAGTCTCTCAAATGGATGTCAAGTCAGATTTTCTAAATGGAGATTTAAGTGAAGAAGTCTATATGGAACAACCAGAGGGTTTCAATCTGTCTGATAACCTTGACTTAGTATGAAAGATGAAGAAATATTTATATAGGTTAAAACAAGCCCCTCGAGCCTGGTATCATAGACTGGATACATATCTCAAAGACAAAGGGTTCAAGAGAGGAACAACTGACAACAATCTGTATATTAAAACAGAGGATAACAATTTTCTCATCGTATTGGTCTATGTGGATGACATCATCTTTGGATGTAATAAGGATTCATTAGTACAATGGTTTGCTTCTACCATGGATTCTGAGTTTGAAATGTCTATGATAGGAGAATTGTCATTTTTTCTTGGTCTGCAAATTACTCAGAGATCCGAAGGGATGTTCATTTCTCAAGAAAAATATCTAAGAGAAATGCTGAAAAGGTTTCAAATGGAGGATTCTAAACTTGTGGGTACACCTATGGTAACTGGATGTAAATTAAGCAAGGATGATGATTCACCTGATGACAAGCTACTGTACGTCACAACATCTCTCCCAGACATAATGCATGCTATAGGAATCATAGGAAGATATCAGGCTGCACCTAAACAGAGTCATTTGCAAGATGTCAAAAGGATATTCAGGTATTTAAAAGAAACAATGACTTATGGTCTGTGGTATCCTAGAAATCAGAATTTTTAGTTAACTGCTTATTCAGATGCAGATTGGGCAAACTGTGTTGATGAGAGAAAAAGCACCAGTGGAGGAGCATTCTTCCTGGGTGACTCTTTAGTAGCATGGCTTAGTAAAAGGCAAGGTTCCATTTATTTATCAACCACAGAGGTAGAGTACATTGTTGCTGCTACTTGTTGCACTCAGGTATTATGGATGATTCATACACTTGCAGACTTGGAGGTAAAATACACTGCACCGATCCCAATTCATTGTGATAACACTAGTGCTATCAGTGTGTCTAAAAATCCTGTATTCCACTCCAAGACCAAGCATATTCCCATAAAATATCATTTTCTGAGAAAGAAGGTCACCAATCAGATTGTTCAGGTCCATTACATTCCCACTATAGAACAAATTGGAGACATCTTTACTAAACCCCTAGCCAAGACACCATTTGAATATCTTAGACGGAAGATGGGTGTCATCTTGTCTCACATCTAAGAGAGTCCATCCTATTAGGGGGAGTTTTGTATTGGTTGCATATCTGATACCTCCTAAGATTAATGCAACAGCTCAAGGGGAGCGTGTTTTCTTTGACATTGATGTCAAAGGGGGAGAAAAGGACAGGGGTGCCTTTGTTTCCATCAATGCCAAAGGGGGAGATTGTTGGCATGTTTTACAGGCAGTGTATGCTTGTCATTGATGGAAAGTATAGCAACAATAATGACTTGGGTACAAGAAGGATGTGCTAGGCAGGCACCAGAAGTCTTTTGGCAAGACGATGCATAATTGGCTTGACAAGATGAGAGTATACGAAGGTATGCTTGTTCATTTGATGGAAAACAAGCAGGCAAGGAAGAACAGTAGTGCAACGATGATCGAATAGCAAGATCGAAGTTTTGGTCAAACTTTATTTCAGAGTTTTTCCACTACCGAAATTTTGGATACCAGGAGTTTGAGATGTCAAGAACTCCCACATCAGGAGTCCCGAAATGCCGAAATGCGAAAACCCGAAAAGGCACATCACTCAGAATGTTGAATATTTGGATTTCGGTTACCGGGATATGGAGCGACAAGGACCCTTCGACATCTAGAGTCCCGAAATGCCGAAATGCGAAAACCCAAAATGGCACATCACTCGGAATGTTGAATATCGAGATTTCAATTACCGGGAGATGGAGCGACAAGGATCCTTTTTCATCAGGAGTCCCAAAGTGCCGAAAAGCGAAACGTCGAAATTCCAGAAGCAGGCACATCATACCGAGATTTCGGATACCAGGAGATGGGGAAGTCAGAGACTCTCAACATTAGGAGTCCCAAAGTGCCAAAATACGAAATCATTGAAACAAACACATCAACAAACCACGTTAGCAAACCATGTCAGCTAAGGACACGTGGCACAATCAGGCAATGACAAGTGTCAAGTTGATTCAACATTTCGAGCACATGTAAGTCACGAATCAGAATGACACGTGGCAGCTATTTGACATGTGTCAATCCATGTGTGACATCAGCAGGTTTACCTCACATTAGAACTTTCTATTTCATAGTTTTACATAGCAAGCAAAAACTCCACCATCACGATGTCCCGAACTCTGAAATGCCGAAAGGGACCATTGTGTGTCTCTAAAAGCTCGAAGGGAAAAATGTCGAAATCCCGTCAACCGTCCATCTCAGTAGGTTATGTGAACCGTTCGATCACTTGAGATTTTTTGATCATGAATTTGATAATGTTGAAGTCACGATGAATCGAAAGGGAAAAATCCTGAAATCGCGAAACCCGAAGTTGTGAAATGCCGATTCGTCGAAAGGAGAAACTCAAGAGTATGAACCATTGATACGACTCCATTTTGGAGTTTCAGATACCGGAACTTGGAGGTGTCAAGAACACTTCACCACATAAACGCCGAAATCCCGAAATGTGAAATTGCGATATACAGTTTCGAAATAGCCGGTGGTCACCGCCTGTGGTCCCGTGGGGGAAGGATCTAGTATAGACAAGCTCCTTTTTCTGGAGTTTCAAGGATCAGGACATGGAGTGTAACAAATATTTACCCCGGGTATCCTGAAATACTGAAATGCGAATTGGCGAAATAAATGCAAGATCACATGAAATCAATCCAATGTTGCAGGTGATTTTGGGCACGATCGGAGGGCTAATGTTGCTCCTTGCAGTCTAACTACTAGAAACCATTGATGGTCTCTACCAAAGGATTCGAAGAAACCTCTGTGTGATCGCCAGAGGAGCTGAAGGGTCTCCAAGATTCTTCCAGTGAATGAAGACGATTCTTAGAGGGACTGACAAGTGGGTGAGCATTGAAGTCAGTAACTGAAGCATAAAGTATAAACTCGATTATGCCAGAGAAGACGAAGAGTCTCGATTGCTAGAGAGGATGAGGAATCTCAACATGACATCCAGTGATGCTGAACGCGTGGGAAAACCACCAGAGAAGCTGAAGAGTTCCCATGATGAATAGGCAGAGCACTCAACATGCAGAGGATGCAGAACCATGAGACATAGAGCATGCACAAGATGTATAGTGAGTATAAAAATATGTAAAAAGAAGAGATTGGTGTTGTTGCTGTTGGGAGTGATGCATGTGCAAATAAGAAGGTGGAGTGCAGCAACTGGGAGGCATAAATGACAAATGGTGCATTGAAGAGGAATAGTGCATAGAGTACAAAAGATAGAAGAACAAAAAGTGCAAGGGATGTGTGTAGGAAGATTGTGAGGCAGATAGAGCAGCGAAAATCTTGCAGAACAGTGATGAGACTGGTAAGCAGTTGTTAAACATTATATCACTGTAAAAAGTTTCAGGAACACATATTGATAATCCAGGGTGGTAGGGAGGTGCTAGGGAGGACTGGTGTCCTCAGAGGTTCAAGTGGGTGCTTGAACACAGGGAGTTGTAGCTTCATTCTAGTTGGTTGTAGAGACACCATGGAGTTGTTTCTTCCTTCTAGTTGGTGCTAGAGAAACCAAGGAGTTGGTGCTTCCTTCTAGTGGGTGCTAGATAAAACAGAGAGTTGGTGCTCTCAGCAAGTTGCAACTTGCAAAAACAGAGGTTGTAGCCTCACAATGAGTTGGTGCTCATATGTATGATAATGTAAAGAATGCAAATAATACTTATCATATAAAGAAGAAGAGGTTTTTACCCTGTATGGGTTTCCTTGGGAAATATCTGTCTCTGTGTTTCTCATATATGTGACTGATGTTGAATGTGCCATTGTTTATTTCCCTGCATTATTGTGATCATCATTGAGTGCCTTGTAAAGATTTTAAAAGAAGCATAATTGTTTAAGCACGGTAACAGCTGATTCACCCCCCTCTTAGTTGTCCAACATATCCCTACCGTCTTATTGGATAAATATTAGAGATTTAGAATGAAATGCACCTTCGAAGAAAGAATATTCATCCATTAATAATATAATTAAATCATTATATGTTCTATTACAAAATGAATTTTTTTTTTTTTTGAAGATAAAATCTATTTTATATTTTATTTATACATTGGTTTTGTGTTTTTTTCTTATTTGTGTTTTTATTATATCTATTAACAAGTATAGCATATTTTAATGAGTTTTTCATTCACTATATCTCTGATATTTGCCATGTATTTGAAGTTTGCAAAATTTAGCATTTCACCTGTTTTAATTATCGAAAGTTTTTTATGTATTGTTTATTTTATTTTTTATTCTTGGAATGGTGGTGGAATGTTCAATTTGCATGTTGTGTATTAAATTAACATTTGACCAAAATTACCATTTACTCCCTAGCATTGTTTCATTTTTCTAGTTTGTCGATTGCTCGTACCTTTTAATTGGAACTCACATGTGTCATGCATGTACCAAGAGGTAGTCTACAAATAGATAGCCTTGACATTGTTGGACACAAGGAGACCTTTAATTCCATTTCTATTAAATATCATATCCATAAGATCCCCACCACCATAATCATCCTTCACAATCAAAATATTGGTAGTTATCTCACCTAGAAATCTCTCAAGCTCATCTTTGTTCCACTTGACAAACATCTAAACTAACGTCTCATTTTTTTGACAACCAACGCGCCTCAACATAACCTTGGATCAAGTTCATGTCTCTACACTCTATACCATTATGAATACTTTTCACAAAATTGATGGCCCTTCCATTGCCCACATAGGTAATGCAAGGCCATCATTGACTCTCACAACCTTGGTGAGAATATCTTCGATATTGAGACACCTAATTGAACAAATAGACCGATGACATTTTTTTACAGTCATTGGATTTCTTATTATTTATGGTTACTCCAAATCATTTACTAGAATCATTGTTGATTATTTATAAATGAGGAGAGAAATAATAACCTACATTATTGGCTCCTCTCACTATAGGATGATGTTAATTAATTTTTCAATGGCATGATCATTTTGAATGAATTATATGCAATTGTATAAATCCTTTTTAATGCAATGTTGACAGAAATGTAAAATGGAATGTAGGAGTGGGGATAATACCTATAACGTGGACCATGAAACCTGGATGTGAGTGTTTTTAAAAACTTAACAACAATATGTTTTCACATCCAATGTAATGAGAAGTCACTCTAGTAGATACCAAAAATACCAAAGTACAAACATATAAATTCCCCTGTAAAGAAAGGGGAAATCTTCGATTTGTATCACTAAAGGTGATTATGAAATCCCTTTATCTTCCTAAAATTTGTTATAAATTTTTGTACAAAAGAATTTATTTAATCTATTGAAAATTTTGAAATCAATTAATATAAATAAAATGAATTCACATAACTAAAATTTATCTTCACACATATTTTAGTGTGACCTATAGTTATTCCTTACCAATTTATCTCTTAAAAAAAATTTCACTAGAAAATATATCTCACACAATATCCCTCTTGATTTTGGTAAAACAATGGATACATATTAAAGTTTTGTTTTAAATCACTTTTGCAAAAGTACATTCTCATTCTTTTTGTTATTGATATTTCAACACATTGATAACAAAAGCATGCTTTGTAATTTTATAAACAACTTTTTTTAGTTTGATGCGCACCAATAATAAATAAGAAAATTAGTGTGACATAAAACATTTGATACATTAGTTTATTGGAAAAATAGAACTGCAAACATGATCAATGATATATTTTAAAAGTCTTTCTTTTGCAAAGGTTTTAACCTAGATTTAGGTATGGTGCACTTCAATATAAAGTGCACCAATGTGTCTATTGAAAAAATACACACTTGTGTGGACATGTAAATGTTGATAGTATGGTAGTTGCGGGAGGTATTAACCTCCACATGTAATCTTGACAAGAATAGAATTTTTCGGGAAGCAAGAAGAAGCCCTAAAGAGAAGTCGACAAAAGAAAATATTTAATATTGAGTTTTTAGCCTCTAGAAAGAGAAGTTGGACCAGACAACTAAGAAAGAGAAATATAAAAACATGATTCTAGAGCTCATTTGTACACACACAACTCACAACTGTAGAAATCTAGTGCACAGTGCATGGATTTATTAAGTGTGCAAGTCTGGAGAGTAGTTGCAGCTACAACTACTGCAACTTGTAATTTTGGTTTTAGGCTTGGACTTTCTCTTGGTTATGGTTTGGAATTTCTTCCTTGTGCACTAGCTCTAGAGAGAGGTATTCTACATTGATTGGTTATTAGGCCTAGGGTTTTCTTCCAGAATTATTCTCTGTCAAGGTTAAAGTGCTCAGGGGTGGCTTTGACCTATGGTTCAGTGACAATATTGCTATATTGTCTATGGTTAAACAAGCACACCTATTTTTCTAACAAGTTATGGGACCACACTATATTCAAAAAGTCTAACCACTGGAAGATAGATTTGGAGGATTTGGTCAGTTACAATTGCAGTTGTAGTCAAAGATTTTGCTGCAACAACAAAAACCTAACCCTCTTGCTGAGGCACCTTAAGTGAAGAGATTGACCTAATTTCTAGATAGCCTAGTGTTCCCTAACCTAGTGCACCTCCTAGTACTCTCAACAAGATAAGACATTAAGTTTTAGTTTTTGGTCAAAGTCAAAGGTTGACCAAGTCAAAGTAGTTATGACTTACTCTATGAAGTCAAAAAACAAGTTAGAAGGGGCTTCTAACTTCACAGCATGGAAGAAAAGGATTGACCTCATCCTTGACAAGAATAAAGTGTTGAATATTGTGAAAGGAAAGATCGTAGAACTGCAATTTGAAGAAGGAAAAGAGAAGGAACCTCAGAACGTTGCAATGATGGAGACATTCAAGGACAATGACATCAATGCCATGAGTATCATAGAGGAATTTGTAAAAGACCACTTGATACCCTACATCTCTCATCTTGAATCATCTTGTAACATCCCTCTCTTTCATGCACCGAACAAACTTATTTTTTGAGGACTCTTGCTTGCAAGTGATATGGATTATTATACTATTGGGCATTTGATTATGATTATGAGGCGTTATGGATTGATGACATGTTATTTTGCTGTATTGACATAGATAGGTTCTATTGAATCGGTTTTCCTGAGTGTGCAGGATTTTGGACCTCGAGGATGCAAAGGCATCGTTGAAATCCTTGGACTCCAGACTGAGTTAGGGAGTGGAAAATTGAGGTTTGATTGTTGTATATATGACCTATCTGCATATGATTAGATGTTATATTCATTGATGATGCAGGCTGACGATATCTTGCCGACTGGACTCACATGTGGAGTAGAGGGGTCACGCATGATAACCAGAGATGTTAAGGGAGAGGTGTGGACATTATCCCTGCCATAGGCTACTAGCACTTCCATTGTGGCTCGAGCTGTAGGTTAACAATTACCTAGTTCGAGAAGACCCACGATGTTGTGAGGGTAGACTGTGACAGTCACTCAGGATGATTCTAAGGGGCATGCAATAAGGCAGGGGAATTATACCTTAGAGGCCCTTAGTTTCCCACAAGATCACCTCACAGAGTATTGACTCCAAGGGTTTTTGATGTCTACCAAGTCAGTCAAGAGGTGAGTGTCACCCTTGGAGCACGTAGTGCGTCCTGAAGGGAAGGTTGCGAAAGGAAAACAAAATGAGACGAGTGGCACCCTTGGAGCACATAGTGCGTCTTGAAGGACACATCGTGCAAGGGAAACAAAATGAGGAGAGTGGCACCTTTGGAGCACCTAGTGCGTCCTGAAGGGCATGTCGCGTTGTTAAGTAATAAATGAATAAATCTAGATGGGCCTATAACGAATGATGTGACCAGAAAGATTAAAAAAATTTCCCTAATAAAAATGTCACCCAACCTAGGAAAATAAAATCTAGGTCTAAGTGATACTTGTGGCAAATAAATAAATAAATCATAATAATAATAATCATCTTTAAACATGTGACGAGATGGGGTTAAGAAATTCAATTAATTAAAAAAAAATCAAATTACCTTGAGGGATTAAAATTTTAAAAGAAAACTGATTGTTGGTTACTTGTACTAATTAAAAATTTTAACTAAAAAGAAAAAGGAGGAAAAAAGGTAAAGTCTACACTTTCTAATTTGAGTTTTAGATAAAAGGGAAAGAGGGAAATTTAAAAGAATTAGGAAACTAAGGGAAAAAGGGGAAAACATAAAGAGAAAGGGAAACATAAGTAAAAAAAGAAGCAGCAAAATGACTAACTTAGCAAGGAATCTTGCCATTAAGAACTTTCTAAATTGAACTCAACTAGAAAATTAGTAAGGGGGTAAGTTATTAAAATGTGTAAGGGAATATGAGGACACCTAGGAGCAATTTTAGGAATGCTTTTAGGTGGGTGAGGGAAATAGGAGTAATTAAATAATTAATGAAATTAATTTTTGGTGCAACGAAGGGG
>ML792292.1:625938-642094 GCA_009831015.1 Picea engelmannii | reverse complement strand
ATAGGAGTAATTAAATAATTAATGAAATTAATTTTTGGTGCAACGAAGGGGATGGGTGACACTTATATGAGGAGTATTTTTCTGAATTAAATTTTTGAACAATAAATTAAATGGGAAATGGGGAAGGAAGATGACCTAGAAAATCTATATAAAGGAGGGAGGAGGAGGATGAGGATGATGGATCTCTCCTGTTATGCGTAATGTTATGCTACAGAATTTTGGACTTGACTGACTTATCTTGTGGGAGTTGGGATACCCAACTCAGTGAGGAGTGGTAGCTCGACCTTGTGAGGTGAGATGGGAGCTAGTTGTTCTCTGGTTCAGTGTTTGTGGCCCATTTGTGGCTCAGGGGGATAAGGGGGAAGAAGAGTACCCCTAGCATTGGTTGGGAGGTACCGGTGAAGTCATAGCGGTTGACAAGAGGGAGTTGCACAGAGTGCGCGGGACATCGACTCAGAATGGTCACCTTGGGCTATGGTACACAAGCTTTTATTTTGCATAGTAGATTGCTATTGATCTGGTGCTTTCATTTTTGTACTTTTAATTGTGTAAGAAATTGTTTGACTTAGCGATGTAATCGAGAACTTAATTTCCCCATAGCCTTAAGCTCGCTGCTAGACTTGAATCCCTTGGCAATTGATCATGGAATATCCTAATTGTCCTGTTGGTTTTATTTGATTTATTGTGAAGAGTTAGTGCCTTATACTTCATCCTCATCCCTAGATCATTAGTCCATGCTTGAGTAGTGGGCGAGAAGCCGGATCGATGATCATCACTTCGGTGTTAATAGACCTATAGATCCTAATGCCCTTCTTTTTTGTGCATGGATGATGAGCGAAGGATGTTTTTGCCTAGCCGTCTACCCTTGTTGATTGTTCTAGGTTAAGTGTTTGTCATGTGCCTTGATGCGAATAATTAACACTGTAATTTATTGATTAATGGCAAATTTTTACTCTGCCTTGGGCCACTCTGAACTGCATTTTATTCTTTTATTACTATGTGATGGTCAAATGCTATTACTCTTACTACAATGTTTTTCCCTTGCATTTTACCTATGTTTTGATGGTCGATTTACTTTTATCTTTTTACTCTGAATTTGATTCCTTGCAAACTGGCGAATGTTCGCTCTGCAATTCAATACATTGAATGAAAAATTTCCTTCTCTACAATTTCAATATATTCAACCACAATTTTACCCCTGCGAATTCATGCATATTTATGATTGGGCTATCATGCATTTGGCTCGGTGATTTAGATATCAACGAAGTCTGGTCTTGACTATGTATTGGCTGCGTTTTATTTACTATGTATTAGTAGCGATTGATGGTGTAATCATGCATTTTACGGATGTGTGTAATGCGTTCTACCATGAGAATGCATTTTATTTTGCAGTGAGAAATTAACAGGAATGGACTATGTTGAATGGTTTTATTATAAGACATTTTACCCTGGGGATGATTTTTTTGGTAATTGTAGCCACCTCAGCCATTCTTGCTCAGAGAATACATCCGCATTATGCAATCCTCTTCACTTGACAACGCTCACCTTCCCTGTGTTTTTCTCGTGCTTAACGGCTGTGTATTACTTATGTCTTGACCAAGTTGGCATTTTCCTGAGTATTCCCTGAGTGTAACGATTGTTTTCACTGAGTTTACTTATCTCTTGACAACGATTTTCCCCCTTTTCTAACCAAGATTCGGGATAAACCATAATGATTTTTCTTGAGTGCTGAATTGTGACTTACACTGGCGTTCATTAACCAGGATTCTATTTTCCACCTACACAATTTTTGATTCACGAATTGGCACCACGCACAGTCTTTTATGCTGTGCGATTTATGTTATTGGTAATGCTATTGAGTATTGCATTTACAGTCTTAATGTGAATTTAATAGATAATGAAATCTAATAGATCATGGTAGGTAATTCCATGTTAGAAGTTAGCCCATTCCTCCTTATATGAATGTCTGCATTTTCAATGTTTTAATAACATTAATTGATTGACATCCACTCAAATTATTCAGTTAGACGACTAATTTTAGTGAATCATGACAACAAGTATTGTAGCGTACAACGATCTCCTTTTGAGAAAACATTTGATTTTCCGTAGCAGATTTTAAGCCAACGCTAGCCTGTACACTTGCAACATAATAAATAATAGGCAGTAATGTTGATTAGACAGCTTATAACATTTATATACAAGCATCTTGATTATTAATAGACCTCCCTATAGCAACTATGGCCAGACTGCAATACCAGATTTTAAGTACTTGCATTTGAGCAATTAATCAACAACGTTGATAGTAGCTCGCTTAAATTGCACTATTAACACTCAACGGTTTTAATGTTTAATAGATAGCTTGTTATACTTTTATTTGTTAATATTGTTGGATAGCATGTTGGACATTAATTTTGTTAATAGGGTTTTAACTATAGCATTATACATTGATATTTTAATAATGGTTATATATTGGTAATTGCTAATTTGATTTGTAATTAGTGATTAATTTTAGACTTGCTAAATCATATTTCATTTAAGGTAAATCATATTGTAATTATTGACCAAATTATAATTTGGACTTTCTAAATTGGATTTGTAATTAATGTTAAATTAGATTGTAATTATTGACTAATTTAGACTTGATTAATGGTTGGGTGTTGGCGAAGTCGTGTTTTAGCTTGCACTTTTCCTTTGATTTTTTTCATCTGCATCTTGTCGACCTGTTGCTTGGGGGCGTAGGTGTAGTATTCCTGTCAGTTCTTACTGTTCTTAGCGCATTGGATTTATCTTGAGTACCTGGTTCAGATAGGTCATGTTGCATGAGGGTTATCATTGCACCTATTGCCTGGGGACGACATGAATCCTGATGAGGGTGTCATGGCGCACCCTATTGGATAGAAGAGAATGATCACTTGGCCAGAGTCTGTGCTTCCAGTGGTCGGTTTTGTTGATTCTTGTAAGTTCGTGTTGGCACTTGGATTTGTAATGCCTTCAAGCATTTGGTTGCGCTCCATAGAGGTTCTAGTTAGTGGTCATTGAGACTGTTGTGTCAGGATGGTGGATATTGTCCTTAGCTTGTGGGCGTTGTCATGTTTGTGTCGGCTGGGAGATCATTTATATCTTCTTGATTACACATGTCTCTCCTAGATGCTCGTTGTGCTAGTAGGTTGAGTCGTAGTTGTCCGTTGCCTGAACTGCGTGCTTGGGTTTGTCTTCAGTTGTGTGGTTCAATTGTTGTCGTCGTTGCCTTTTTTCCTAAAAACAAAAAAAAATGCCCTTTTGCTTCACTTGCAGTTGTAACGATTGGGGTCGTTACATATGGTATCAGAGCAGGTTCAACCCACGACTTGGGAACACTACGTCTTTCATTGTTATGATATTTGATTATAATGTTTCTAATTAAGTCAACTTGTATTCATGCAAATAATCATGGTTAGAGGGCACCGGAGAGGAAGACGACGAGGTACTAGGGGAGGAGGTGTGACACCTCCAGCAACATCCATGCCTGAGGGATCTAACCCCCGGGGATATGAGAAAGTTATCGGGTAGGAGTAGATAGCGGTGGGTGATGTGGTTGGGCTGATGAGGTCCTTTCAGCGCATGTTTGAGGCACTGATCATCCATTTAGACAAAGATGAGGCCAAGGCACCAACACCCCCTGAGGGTCCACTGCGTGCTCCGGTTGGTACTGGTAGCATTCACCGCGAACTCAAGAAGGTCAAATTTCCTAAGTTCTTTGGTGCCCCGGACGGTGCAGTCGCCGAGGCATGGTTGGAGAATATGGCGATGTGCTTTTCACTTCGTGACTATACCTCCAACATGAAGGTCCGCATGGTGGTATTTCAACTGAAGGGGAGTGCTCTTCTATGGTGGAAGATGCTCCTACCAAAATTGAACATGATAGTCGAAGACGTGTCATGGGACTGTTCGAGGAATGGTTCCGAGAGAGGTACCTTTCAGAGGAATTCATTGAGTGTTAACTCAACAAGTTCAATGCCTTGCGATAGGGCGACTGTATGGTACCTGAGTACAAGGCTCATTTTATGGAGTTACTTCGGTATGATCTGCATCTTAATATCGAGAAACTTCAGGTCAACAGATTCTTGTTTGGCCTTAACGTCAACATACGTGAAAAGGTTAGGATTCTGATGCCTCAGACCTTGCACGATGTCGTCCAGAAGGCCCTCATAGTAGAGGAAGAGATTATTAGCGGGGGTCAGAGAAGGACTCCTGCGAGATCAGAAGGGACGATGTCATCTAGTGTGCAGTAGCATCAGACACCATCTAGACAGTCGGCAGGGTATCGTGGCTTCCAGAGAGGATCCACTTTCACTACACCTTAGTGACCATCGCCTCAACAAAGGACACCTTAATGGGAACAACAACATCAACAACAACGTTGACTGCAGCAACAGTTTAGCCCTGTTCAACAGAACAGACCAGGATTCTAGGCCAATGGGTTGTCAGCTTCTACTTCAGGTACCAGGAGTACTGGACCAAAGAAGGGGTGTTGGACATGTGGGGAGCCACACTACTAGTGTGACTACCTAGTGGAGAGGACTAGAGCATCTGTATCAGCTGGACCCACTACCATGGGAGATTTGAAAAAGGCCCATTGGATTCATGCATCAGTGAATAACTGCTAGACAGAGCACCAGTCGATGGTGCTTGAGACGTCAGGTACCGTCTCTGACCATACCCTTAGTATTTTGATAGATCCCAGTGCTACCGAGAGTTTCATTTCTGGTGCAACGCTAAAAGGGATTAAGGTAAAGGTAGTTGAACGGGATGAGTTTAGCTTTGTAGAGATGGCTTTGGAAGCCAAACAGAAGGTTGGAGGAAAGGTTACAGGTTGTATCCTTAACCTGGGAGATTTTTTCACCAGGGCCAACCTATACATCACGATCTTGGGATCTTATGACGTCGTGATCAATATGGACTGGTTGGAATCGCATAAAGCGATACTCAATTGTAAGATGAAATGATTGAGCTTGGTCGATGATGAGGGACATAGACACGTGATTGTAGGACGAAACCATGGAGTTTCCCTTAGGTTCATCTCTTCCTTACAGTTACAGAAGAGCATGCACAAGAGATGTATCTTTATGTGATCCTTGCATTAAATGAGAACGGAGTAGAAGAAGTCCTAGAACACCTTCTTGTGGTGAGAGAGTTTGTGGAAATCTTCTCGAAGGAGTTACTTGGGATGCCGCTGGAGAGGGAATTGGAATTTACCATAGACCTGAAATGGGGTACTAAACCGATAACAAGAACGCCTTATCGGATGTTGACCCCGGAGTTACAAGAGTTGAGAATGCAACTGAAGGAGTTGTTGGACCTGGGACTTATACATCTGAGTGTGTCACTATGGGGTGCACTTGTTATTTTCATACACAAGAAGGATGGGTCATGAAGACTCTGCATTGACTACCGTCAATTGAACAAGGCAACGATCAAGAATTAGTATCCGTTGTCGAGGATTGATGATCTGTTCGATCAGATGAAGGGTGGTATGGTGTTTTCAAAGATCGATTTGCGATGAGGGTATAACCAATTATGGATTAAGGAGGATGACTTCCCTAAGACCACCTTTAAGACGAGGTTTGGAAATTATGAGTTTACTGTTGTACCATTTGGTCTGACAAACACCCCAGGGGTATTTATGAGTTTGATGAACGGGGTGTTCTGCGAATACTTGGAAAAGTTCGTCCAAGTATTCATTGATGATATTTTGATTTACTCTCTGATGATGGAGGAGCATGACGAGCACTTACGCTTTGTACTACAGTGTCTGTGAGAGCACAAATTGTTTGGGAAGCTGTCCAAATTCTCGTTTTATCAATCGAATATTCACTACTTAGGGCATGTCATCTCCAACAAAGGTATCGTCATGGATCCAACAAAGGTCATGGCTATTATGGAATGTCCTGCACCGACGAATGTCCCAGAAGTGCGTAGCTTCATGGTTTTAGCAGGATACTATCGACGGTTCGTACAGGGATTTTTGAAGATATAAAATCCGCTCACGGAATTGCAGAAGAAGAACAAGAAGTTTGTTTGGACCGAGAAATGCGCGAAATATTTTTGGAGGCTCAAGGAGATGTTGACAATGACACCGATACTAAAGGTCCTAGACATGGACGCGAACTTCTTGGTATGCACTGACGCATCCAAGGAAGGCTTAGGCAGAGTCTTGATGTAAGATGGTCGAGTGATCGCTTTCATCTCGAGGAAGTTGAGAAGGCATGAGAAGAACTATGTGACGCATGATTTGGAGTTGTTAGCAATTGTATATGCCTTGAAGGTTTGGAGACACTACCTTGCTGGGCAAAAGTTTGAACTAAAAGTGGACCACTGTGCACTACAACACATCTTTATGCAAAGCGACCTGAACACGTGACAATGATGTTGGTCGAAATTACTTAGCGAGTATGATTTCGAGATTACTTACATAAAAAGAACAATGAATCAAGTGGCAGATGCATTGAGTCAGAGACCTCGCATATTTTTGGTGTTGCGTCTTCAGACGAATCTACATGAAAACATTCTAACTTTAAAGCACGATGATGACTGCTACAAAGAAGTCAAGAATTTTATCAGACAAAACACAATGATGGTACCAAGATTTGAAGGATTTATGTTGGATGACGATGTACTACTGATATTTAAAAATCAAATTTATGTACCATCGAACGAAGATTTGAGGAGTTTGATCCTAAATGAGGCTCATAGAGCAGTGTACATGGCTCACCTAGGAGTCACAAAGATGAGAGCGGACCTGAAAACCTTATTGTTTTGGAAGGGAATGAAGGAAGACATAGTTAACTATGTGGCCAGATGTCTGGAATGTCAGTAGGTAAAGGATGAACATAGACATCCAGCAGGATTGCTATAGCCACATGCTATTCCTGAATCGAAATGGGATGTTATTTTGATGGATTTCATTATTGGATTTCCACTAATGCCAAGGAGACATGACTCAATTTTTGTGGTAGTTGACACTCTGACGAAGAGTGCTCATTTTATTCCTGTGTGTACTACGTATCAGGAACCTGACATAGCTAGATTTTCCATCAGTGAGATTGTGAGGCTACATGGCATGCCTAAGAGGATTATATTTGATCGAGGATCGATGTTTACTGGACGATTTTGGACTAGTTTCCAAGAGGCCTTGGAACCCAACAAAAGCGCTGGGAAAAATTCTTGCCACTGGTAGAATTTGCTTATAACAATAGTTACCAAAGCACCATTAAGATGGCGCCTTTCGAGTTTCTTTATGGGCGACCATGTCGAACACCTTTGAGTTGGGATCGAATTGAGGATAGGGTCCTGGTGTGACCAGAAGTAATCCAAGAAATGGAATATCAAATGAAAACAAAAGACAAAGGATCAAAGAAGCGCAGGATCGACAAAAGAGTTATGTCGACGCGCACTATGTCGACCATAGTTATGAAGTTGGAGATCGAGTATTCTTGTAGGTAAAACTGCATAAGAGTTCGATCAAGTTTGGAAAGGGAGCTAAAATCTCTCCTAGGTTCATCAGACCCTTCGAGATTGTGGAGAGGAAGGGGCCCATGGCCTATCAACTAGACTTGCCTGATTGTTTGAGGCGTATGCATGATGTTTTTCATGTATCTGTTTTGAGACATTATATTAGTGATCCTACTCATGTTATTGACATGAGTTCCTTGCAGGTATCATATGAGGGGGAGATCATGGCTGAGTCGATCCACATCCTAGATCATCACATTCAACAGCTACAACATCAAACAGTAGATCAGATCAAGGTCCAGTGGGACAATTATAGTCCGCACTCGGCGACCTGGGAGGACGCATATGATATGTACCAGCAGTTTCCATTTTTGTTTGATAGATAGGCTTATGATACTGTGATACACATTATTTCGGCACTTATATACTGTGAAACTTCGGGACAAATTTTATACCAAGAGGGGGTGTATGTAACATCCTGCTCTTGCGCGCACTGAGTGAACTTATTCTTTGAGGACACTTGCTTGCAAGTGATCTGCATTATTATACTATTGGTCATTTGATTATGATTATGAGGCGTTATGGATTAATGACATGTTATTTTTATGTATTGACATAGACAAGTGATATTGACTCGATTTTCCTGAGTGTTCAAGATTTTGGACCTCAAGGATGTAGAGGCATCGATGAAACCCTTGGACTACGGACCGAGTCAGGGAGTGGACAATTGGGGTTTGATTGTTGTATATATGACCTATGTGTATCTGATTAGATGTTATGATTATGGATTTTATTCTGACATGATTCGTTGATGATGCAGGCTGACGATAGCTTGCCAACCAGAATCACATATAGAGTAGAGGGGTCACACATGATAACCAAAGACGTTGAGGGAGATGTGTGGACAACATCCCTGCCTCAGCCTACTAGCACTCTTGTTGTGGCTCGAACTGTAGGTTAACGATTATCTAGTTCGAGAAGACCCATGATGTCGTGAGGGCAGACTGCGACAGTCACTCATGATGATTCTAAGGGGAGCACATTAAGGCAGGGGCCTTATTCCTTAGAGGCCCTTAGTCTCCCACAAGATCACCTGACGGAGTATTAACTCTAGGGGTTTTTGATGTCTACCAAGTCAGTTAAGAGGTGAGTAGCACCTTTGGAGCACGTAGTGCATTCTGAAGGGCACGTTGCACAAGGGAAACAGAGTGGGGTGAGTGGCCTCCTTGGAGCACGTAGTGCATCCTGAAGGGCACATCGTGCAAGGGAAACATAATGAGGAGAGTGGCACCCTTGGAGCACCTAGTGCGTCTTGAAGGGCAAGTCGCTTTGTTAAATAATAAATGAATAAATCTAGATGGTATTAGAACAAATGATGTGACTAGAAAGATTAAAACAATTTCCCTAATAAAAATGTCTCCCAACCTAGGAAAATAAAATCTAGTTCTAAGTGATACTTGTGGAAATAATAATAATAATAATAATAATAATAATAATCATCTTTAAACATGTGACGAGTAGGGGGTAAGCTGTTCAATTAATTAAAAAAAAATCAAATTACCTTGAGGGATTAAAATTTTAAAAGAAAACTGATTGTTGGTTACTTGTGCTAATTAAAAAGCTTAACTAAAAAGAAAAAGGGGGAAAAAGGGTAAAGTCTACACTTGTTAATTTGAGTTTTAGATAAAAGGGAAAGAGAGAAATTTAAAAGAATTAGGAAAATAAGGGAAAAAGGGGGAAACATAAAGAGAAAGGGAAACATAAGAAAAAATAAATAAATCCGAATGACTAACTTAACAAGGAATCTTTCCATTAAGAACTTTCTAAATTGAACTCAAGTAGTAAATTGGTAAGGGGGTAAGTCATTAAAATGTGTAAGGGAATATGAAGACACCTAGGAGCGATTCTAGGAATAGTTTTAGATGGGGGAGGGAAATAGGAGTAATTAAATAATTAATGAAATTAATTTCTGGTGTAATGAAGGGGATGGGTGACACTTGTACGGGGAGGATTTTTCTGAATTAAATTTTTGAACAATAAATTAAATGGGAAATGGGGAAAGAGGATGAATTAGAAACTCTATATAAAGGAGGTAGGAGGAGGATGATGGATCTCTTCTGTTATGCGTAACGTTATGATGCATAATTTTTGACATGACTGACTTATCTTGTGGGAGTTGGGATACCCAGCTCGGTGAGGAGTGGTAGCTTGGCCTTGCGAGACAATCTAGGAGCTAGTGTTTCTCTAGTTCAGTGTACGTGGCCCGTTTGTGGCTCGGGGGGATAAGGGGGAAGAAGAGTACCCCTAGAATTGGTTGGGAGGTACCGGTGAAGTCACAACAGTCAACAAGCAGGAGCTGTATGGAGCACGTGAGACATCGGCTCAGAGCGGTAACCTTGTGCTATGGTACATAAGATTTTATTTTTCATAGTAGATTACTATTGATCTGGTGCTTTCATTTCTGTTCTTTTAATTGTGTAAGAAAGTATTTGACTTAGTGATGTAATCAAGAACTTAATTTCCCCATAGCCTTAAGCTCGCTGCTAGACTTGAATCCCTTGACAATCGATCCCAGAATGTTGTGACTGTCCTATTGGTTTTGTTTGATTTATTGTGAGGAGTTAGTGCCTTATACTTTGTCCTCATCCCTAGTTCATCAGAACACGGCTCAACAGTCGGCCAGGAGACGCATCGACGGTCGTCACTTCGGTGTTAATAGACCTATAGATCCTAATGCCCTTCCTTTTTGTGCGTGGATGATGAGCGAAGGATGTTTTTGCTCAACCGTCTATCCCTATTGATTGTTCCAGGTTGAGTGTTTGTCTTGCGCTTGGATGCGAATAATTAACTCTGCAATTTATTGATTGATGGCGAATTTTTAATCTTCCTTGGGCTACTCTAGACTGCATTTTATTCTTTTATTACTGTGTGATGGTCAAATGTTATTACTCTTATGACGACATTTTTCCCTTGCATTTTACCTACCTCTTGATGGTCGATTTACTTTTATCTTTTTACTTTGAATTTGATTCCTTGCAAACTGGCGAATGTTCACTCTGCAATTCAATACATTGACTGAAAATTTTCCTTCTCTGCAATTTCAATATATTCAACCACGATTTTACCCCTGCGAATTCATGCATATTTATGACTGCGCTATCATGTGTTTGGCTCGACAATTTATATATCAACAAAGTCTCATCTTGACTGTGCATTGGCTGTGTTTTTTTTACTGTGCATTAACTGCGTTTTATTTACTATCTATTAGTAGCGATTGACGGTATAATCGTGCATTTTACGGATGTGTGTAATGCGTTCTACCATGAGAATGCATTTTATTTTGCAGTGAGAAATTAAAAGGAATGGACTATGTTGAATGGTTTTATTGTAATCTGTTTTACCCTGGGGATGCTTTTTTTGGTAATTGCAGACACCTCAACCATTCTGGCCCAGAGAATGCATCCGCATTATGCCATCCTCTTCACTTGACAACACTCACCTTCATTGCGTTTTTCCTGTTCTTAATGGTTGTGTATTACTTATCCCTTGACCGAGTTGGCATTTTCCTGAGTATTCCTTGAGTGCAGTGATTGTTTTCCCTGAGTTTACTTATCTCTTGACAATGATTTTTCCCCTTTTCTGATAAATTTTGGGATAAACCACAATGTTTTTTACCGCGTGCTGAATTGTGACTTACAACAATGTTCATTAACCATGATTCTATTTTCCACCTGCACAATTTCTGATTCATGAATTGGCACCATGCACACTCTTTTATGTTGTGCGATTTATGTTATTGGTAATGTTATTGGGTATTGCATTTACAGTCTTAGTGCAAATTTAATAGATAGTGGAATCTAATAGACCGTGGTAGGTATTTCCATGTTAGAAGTTAGCCCGTTCCTCCTTATATGAATTTCTGTGTTTTCAACGTTTTAATAACATTAATTGATTGACAACGCCTCAAATTTTTCTGTCGAATGGCTAATTTCAGTGAATCATGACAACAAGTATCGTAGTGTACAACAATCTCCTTTTGATAAAATGTTTGATTTTCCGCAGCAGAGTTTAAGCCAACGCTAGCCTGTACACCTACAACATAATAAATAATAGGCAGTAATGTTGATAGACAACTTATAGAATTTATATACCAACATCTTGAATATTAATATGCCCCCCCATAGCAACTACGATCAGACTGCAATACCAAATTTTAAGTACCTACATTTGAGCAATTAATCAATAGCATTGATAGTAGCCCGCTTAAATTGCACTGTTAACACTCAACGGTTGTAATGTTTAATAGATATCTTGTTATACTTTTATTTGTTAATATTGTTGGACAACATGTTGGACATTAATTTTGTTAATAGGGTTTTAACTATAGCATTATACATTGATATTTTAATAATTGTTATATATTGGTAATTGCTAATTTGATTTGTAATTAGTGATTAATTTTAGACTTGCTAAATCAGATTGCATTTAAGGTTAATTAGATTGTAACTATTGACCAAACTATAGTTTGGACCTGCTAAATTGGATTTGTAATTAATGTTAAATTAGATTGGAATTATTGACTTATTTAGACTTGATTAATGGTTGGGTGTTGGAGAAGTTGTGTTTTAGCTTGCACTTTTCCTTTTATTGTTGTCATCTGTGTCTTGTCAACCTATTGCTTGGGGATGTAGGTATAGTATTACTATCGGTTCTTATGGTTCTTAGCACATTGGATTTATCTTGAGTACCTGGTCCAGATAGGTCATGTTCCACCAGGGTTATCATTGCACCTATCGCCTGGGGACGGCATGAATCCTGATGAGGGTATCAATGCACGCCCTATTGGATAGAGACGAATGATCACTTGGCCGGAGTCTGTGCTTCCGGTGGTGGGTTTTGTTGATTGTTGTAAGTTCATGTTGGTGCTTGGGTTTGTAATGCCCTCAAGCATTTGGTTGCGTGCCATAGAGGTTCTAGTTATTGGTTGTTGATACCATTATGTCGGGATGGTGGATGTTGTCCTTAGCTTGTGGGTGTTGTCATGTTTGTGTCGGGGGAGAGGTATTTTCTATCTTCTTGATTACACATGTCTCACCCAACTACTCGCTGTGCTAGTAGGTTGATACATAGTTGTTCGTTGCCTGAACTGCATTCTTGCGTTTGTCATTAGTTGTGTTGTTCAACTATTTTCGTCATTGCCTTCCTTCCTAAAAAAAATAAAATTGCACTTTTTTTTCACTTGCATTCGTAATGATTGGGGTCGTTACACATCTAAGAAGATGTACGATTCCCTAACTAACCTCTTTTCAGTCAGAAACATTGAACAAGTAGTGAGTCTGAAGAATGAGCTTTGTGACATGAAAAGGAACGATGATGACATTATAACATTATACCTTGTGAGAATCTCTCAGTTAAGAGATCAACTACAAGATATTGAAGAAATCATTTCAGAGAAGGAACTGGTAAATATAGTACTTAATGGCCTTCCCAAGACATGGGATGCATTTTTTGGAAGCATGAACACAACAAATGAGTATCCCATATTTGAAGAACTTTGGAATTGTTGTGCACAAGAAGAATCAAGGATTAGCGCAAAAGAGAAATTCCAAAGGAAAGATGATGATCAAGCCTACACAAAAAAGTTCAAGAAATTTAGGAATAAGAAGAAGTTTGAATCAAGAAAGAAACCAAATCAAGAGAAGGATATGTCAAAAATAGAATGCTTCAAATGTCGAAAATATGGTCACTACAAGAATCAATGTCCTAAGTTAAAGAAAAGGATGGAAACACACGAAGCAACAGTTTCCGAAGAAAAGGAACCCTCAAAGAAAGTCAAACAAAATGAATCATATTTCTTCTTCTAGTCAAGGTAACAATATTCTTCTGTATCATAGTCCTCGTACATACCATGTTTACATAGTTCCTGTATATCTATTTCTTAGAAGATAATATGGTCAGTGAAACAACACCTATGGAAGAATAACAAGATGAGGATTACTATTACGATGATTACTAGTCAAGTAATGTATATGAAAAGATGCAGTACATTGACCATCCTTGGTAACAATTCCTGTGGAATATATTATATAAGTAACAACTTCCAGATAAAATGAAATCAGAATCAAACTTGAAAATACCTAGAAGAAGTCAAAACAGAAAGAAGTCAACAATCAAGAGGAAATTAGAATAAGACTTATGACACTTTGTAGAAGGAAATAAGGATGCAGACGGAAGCATGGACTCTCTTAGATAGAGGGAGATAATTATAATTCCAAAAATAAGAGCATGCATTCATACATGAAACATGGATTATGAGTGAGATAATCCTAAATGATATCATACATTGAGGATTATGAAGTATATGTCCATGTTCCCATTGAAATTAGTAGCCATGATAAGCATCATGTGTTCAGAAGAAGTCTTCCTCGAAAAGAATCCTTAAAGTATCCTTAGTTGTCCATGTACATCCATGATCCTATGATGAAGGGAAGAAGTTGGAATATTCAGGGCATTGAATCTATAGAAGACTCCATGGACCCAAGAGATAAAGTTCTACATGATGAAGAACATGAAGATTGCAATAAATAAAGAGAATCCAGAACAACCAGTTATTATATCGAGAATCACAAGACTACCAGCTTGGTATGAACCCACTAGAAGCAATCAAGCAGAAGAAATGTAAGTTATGATAAATAACAGTGTATGTAAGAAAATGTGAAAAATACTTGTGAATGGACGCGTTGTGTGATTCATAGGTTCTTCCACAAGGAGGGAGAAAAACTATAACGACAACTTACCAGTATCCATGGATAGGAATTTACATGTAAAAGATTGTTCTTCCCGAATAAAGCAAGTGAGAAAGAATATTATACCAGAAAGAGACGCATGTATGTATATATAATAATACCTTGTATGGATTCAAACAACCTAATGAAGAGTATCTCATATACAACATAAGCATGGTGAAAACTTTCTATAACAGAGATAGCGTATCAAAATAGTTATTCAGAAGTCTGAGATGATGGATTGCTAATCCATGTCAAACTCTCACGATGAAAGAAGAAGTGCTAATTGGATATGTTTCATTTTGAGCTTTGCCACGATGTCATGAGATAGATATATTGTAATGATTAGACCTATATCAAGCCTTTAGAGAAAACCAATGTTCCATGACAGATCGAAGTACATTGAGATCAAGCATTGTATTTTCCATGATGAAGTCCAGAAAAGAGAAGTGGTTCTCCAATATATCTCCACAGATGAGCAGCTAACATACATTTTGGTAAATCTTTTGTCCAAGATGAAAAGTTTTCATAGTTAGGAAACAAGTTGGGGCTCATGGCATGACTTCCTTATTGAAAAAGGAAGAGATTACTCTGAGGTTGGGAGGGAGAACTGATGTGTTATTTATTTATGGACAATCATTTTTCAGTTCAAAAAATGGTCCCGGATGAGAATTTCCTTTCCAGTTCGGAAAGTGGTTTGATATTTATGACGAATAGGCATTTTCTAGTTCGGAAAATGGTCCAACTCAGACAATCATTTTTCATAATGAAAAATGGTTAGATAGATTGCTGATGTACCATATACATCGATTCCCCTTGTGGCCAGTGTGGGGAATGGTCTAGGACAATCACTCTTCTTGGAAGTCACTCTTAGTAATGTTCAAGTAGAATGGTCCACCTCGCTGATAATTCATTCTTTCGAAGTTCACAATTGTGAGAAATTTCAAAGAATGGTCCATTTTGGAGTTTGGTGAAGGACAGTCATTTACTCAGGAAATGGTCCAGACAGTCATTCCCTATGGCATACTCATTCTCTCCAGGTTTCACTATGATTAGTGTCAGAAGAATGGCCCAGTTAAGTGAATGGTCCAGGTTCAACGATCAGGGACAACCATTCTCTAGGGTAGACTCATTCTCTCGAGGTTGCACTATGATTAGTGCCAGAGGAATGGCCCAGTTAGGTGAATGGTCTAGGCTTAGAAATAAGGGACAATTATTCTTATATGCTTGAGAAGAATAGTCCAATATCGCATGGCTGATGTTTTACCTTCTGAGGGAAGATGTTCTTCCAAATCTCACATATGTGAGTGGAAGAATGGCCCAGATGACTCGGTATGTATCATGATATTGTTATACATGTTGATATTAGATGATATGATCACTATGGAGACTGTATGTCTCTGGATAGTAGTTACATGCCACTGTGTTGGATGTGTTCCATTTTTTGTGACTATGTGTCACTTATCAAGTAGTCATGTGCTACTTGGTGTGGTTATGTACCACTGGATAGTAGTTTTGTACTACTATGGATAGACACAATATTTTTATATTGAATGGCATTGTTGTGATTTCCATGAAGACTATCAATAGTGTTGAAAATGATTACCAGCTAGATGGATAGTCAGTGTATGGTCCAGGACAATTATTCTTCTAGGGCGTATGTTTGTATTAGAAGAATAGTCCTTATATCCCATGGCATGGATTCCAACATCTGTTGGAACAATTATTCTTCTAAGACATATGTCCGGATTAGAAGAATAGTTCTTGTATCACTCTGTGGAGTGGGAGACTTATTCAACATCATTACTCAGATGGAGTATGTCTTAAAGAGATGATGTAGTTGATGCTTTTATATGATATCGATAGTGATGATGGTGCTC
>ML792292.1:594109-607647 GCA_009831015.1 Picea engelmannii | reverse complement strand
CCAACAACTTCAGAAGAAATAATCAACCAACACAGATCTTGCAAAGAGAAAAGAATCCTACTGAAGATCAGAGAATAAAGGTCCCTCTTCAAAATGTTGTGATGGATGAAGATGAAGGTGATTATCAAGAAGATAGAGAATATAACATTCATTGTGTTGGAGAAGAGACAGGGAAATATTATCTAACACAACACGACTATGAAAAAGCATTGATGACAGAACAGACAGAGGATAATCCTATTGATGATGGAATTTTCACGATAGAAGATAAGAAAAAAAAGAGCACAACCCCTGTTAAGAAAAAAAATCAGACATTAGAGAGTCAACAAACAAATCCCTCAAAGGTGAAAGCATCAGCTCCTCCCAAGAAGACTACTGCCCCTGTCAAACATTAGACTCTAGAAAGTCAGGCCCCTGTTGAACAAAAAAGAAATCAAAAAGATCCTTCGAATCAGGTAAAGGTCTCTGATAAAGCTTCCAATAAAGTCCCATATTCGTTCAATTTTGAGGCTGAAATACAAAAAATTAAAATTCCTATTCCTTTAGTCGAGTTAATGAAAAGTGAAATGTTCAAAATGGATATCCTCAAAACTTTAGATCCCAAATCTATATCCCCTTCTGTTGATATTCTCAACATATATGATGAAAAGCCAACCATTACTCTAGGCCAAATGATAGAAGACAGAGATGAAAGTTGTCCTCCCTTTTACATCTCTCTAAATATTCATGAGAAAACACTGCATAATTGTTTGTTGGACTCCGGTGCTTCTCACAATTTGATGCCAAAGGTGGTCATGGATGAGATTGGGCTGGAGATCACCAAGTTTTATCATGATCTTTTCTCTTTTGGCTCTCGAAAATTCAAATGTCTTGGGATGATCAAGGACTTGGCTGTAACCTTAACCCAAGAATCGATGAAGATTATGGTTATGGATATAGTAGTGGTAGACATACCACCTAAATTTGGATGTTTGTTATCAAGATCGTGCATGAAGAGGCTAGGTGGCACTCTTCAAATGGATCTCTCCTATGCTACTATCCCTATTTTTGGAGGGGTGAACATAAGGTTATATAGGGAATCACAGTTGGCATAGGTAATCAATGACGAACAAAATCCATCCAATCATCCTATCTATTCTGTGGACACAGTTATGGGATATTGTATTTTGCAAATTGATGATTCATTACCAGATGCATTGCTGCTCAGAAATCCCACAGTTCATCCCACAGAAGTAGCAGAGGACGACCTTTGGACCATGTTCCTTGACGGTGCTTGTACCAAAGAATTAGTAGGAGTAGGAGTGGTATTGATTTCCCCTTCGAAGAAAACTTCTCATTTGTCATTTAAACTTGATTTTAAAGTGACTAATAATATTGCTGAGTATGAGGCACTACTTCTAGGGCTAAATGCAGCCAAAGAGATGGAGATTAAAAGATTGCAGGTATCTGAAGATGCAGATTTGATCATTCAGCATGTGAATAAGTCCTTTCAAGCAAAACATGTCAAGCTGAAAGCATACAGAGATGAAGTTTTGAGGGCAATTCATGATTTTGCAGATTTTAGAATTTCATATGTACCTAGAGCAATGACTGAATTGGATGATTCATTAGCTGTGCCGACTTGTGCTTTCATACCCCCTCTGCCTAATAAATTGAATTACAAAATTCAAGTTAAATATAGGCCATCCCTCCCTGATAATGTAAAATTTTGGAAGGTTTTTGAAGACGATGCTGAACTCACTAGATTTCTTGTAGTGATAGATGAGTTTGCAGATTTGCAGATTGATCAGGAGAATGAACATGACAATGAAATTGAGAAGCCAAAATTCAGAAGCAAAATCGCAGCCCATGAAATAGTCCAGCTGTCTACCAACATAATTCCTAAAGGTTTGGTCCCTCTGGAAAGGCTTTTTGATAATAATGATGTGGTTGTCAAATTCAAAAATGGGGAAAAAGATTCAAAAGTTTTGCAGTATAATGTAGCAAGTGAACATGATCCTAAATATGTCAACTTAGCTTCACATTTGATTGAAAAACAAAAGGCTGATTATGGAGAATTGCTACAGGAGTTTGCTGACATCTTCGCTTGGCAATATGATGACTTGAAGAATTTTGACACAGAGGTAATTTAGCATAAGATTCCATTGAACAAAGACACTAAACCATTTAGGTAGAAGCTTAGATCCTTTAATCCTTTGTTGCTGCCTACAATGGAAAGGGAAAGAAAAAAACTATTTTCAACTCACATCATCATACCTCTCAGATATTCAGAATGGATTGCGAATCTCGTACTGGTCAGGAAGAAGAATGGAGAGATCAGACTCTGCGTCGACTTCGGAAATTTGAATAAGTGCTCTAGGAAGGACAACTACCCTCTGCCCAAAATGGAACATATTTTGCAGAAGGTGTCAGGATCAAAGGTGATGTCTTTTATTGATGGGTTTTCTGGATACAACCAGATTGCTGTCCATCCAGACGATAAAGAAAATACTGCTTTTACTACTCCATGGGGTATGTTTATGTATGAGAAGATGCCCTTTGGATTGATGAATGCAGGAGCGACATTCCAAAGGGCGATGGACATTGCTTTCGTTGGAGAGAAAGATAAATTTGTCCTGATATATCTTGATGATATCACTGTTTTCTCGAGTAGCCATGAACTTCATTTGCAGCACTTAAAAATGACATTTCTAAAATGTCGAAGGTATGGAATTTCTCTTAATCCAAAAAAATCAAATTTCTCACTTAAGGAAGGGAAATTACTTGGACATATTGTTTCAGCTGATGGGGTGAAAATTGACCCAAAAAGGGTAGAAGCAATTAAAAATCTATCTCTTCCTAGATCAAAGAAGGACATTCAGTCTTTCCTTGGGACTATAAACTTTATCAGGAGGTTTATAGTAAACTTTGTAGAACTCACAAAGCATATTACTGTTATGTTAAGAAAGGACTCTGAGGTAAAATGGACTGAAGAAGCCAAACACTCATTCAATGCTATCAAGGAAGCCATCACAACAACCCCTGTTTTGATTAGCCCTGATTTCTCCAAGGTATTTTACATTTTTTCATTTGCTTCAAAAGATACAATTGCAGTAGTACTCTTGCAGAAAAATGTCGATGATCAAGAGCATCCGGTTGCCTTCTTCAATAAGGTCTTGAGGGACGCAGAGGTAAAGTATGAATTGTTGGAGAAACAAGCATATGAACTTATCAAGTCATTGAAAGCTTTCAGAGTTTACATCCTTCAGGCCAAGGTAATAGATTTTGTACCCTCCAGTTTAGTTAAAGATGTGCTTATACAACCCGACATAGATGGAAAAAGGAGTAAGTGGATAGCAAAGTTGATTGAATTTGATGTTGAAATTAAACCAGCAAAACTTATGAAGGGTCAGGGCCTTGCCAAACTTCCGGCAGAAGAAAATTGTAGGTTGCTCGAAATAAATTTGGTAAGTATTAATGAAGATAATGTTCAATCTTCAGAGGATAAAGAAGGTGAGGAAATGTAGGTCTCAGCTCACCTAGCTGATTGCAAATGGTACAGTCACATTGTTCATTTTTTGCAAACTTTATCAGTCCCTTCAGATTTGACAAAAACACAAGGAAGGGCTTTAAAGCTCAAAGCCATGAATTTCTGCATCAATGGAAACTTATTGTTCTGGAAAAATCCAATAGGTTTATTGTTGAGGTGCATAAACCAAGAAGAAGTAGCTAAGGTCATGATTGAATTCCATAATAGTGAATGCGGAGGACATCACTATTGGAAAACCACTGCACATAAAATCTTAAGATCTGGTTATTACTAGCCATCCTTATTTTAAGACGTGTGTGAGTTTGTGAGAACATCTGACAAGTGCCAAAGATTTGACGGAAAACAACAACTGAAGTCTCTTCCCCTCAAACCTATAGTGGTCACAGGTCCTTTCCAGCAATGGGGCCTGGATTTCATAGGTGAGATTCACCCGCCTTCTGGTAGTCAGCACAGGTGGATCCTTGTTGCCACCAATTATTTTACAAAGTGGATTGAGGCTATTCCCACTCGGAACACCAATCATACTGTCATCATAAATTTTCTACAAGAAAACATATTTTCCAGATTTGGCTACCCTAAGAGAATAGTCACTGATAAAGCTGTTGCATTCAAAGATAAGCACTTGGTGAAATTATGTGAAGAGATGGGAATTCAGCTAGTACATTCCACTGCTTAATATCCGCAAGGAAATGGCTTAACTGAGTCATCAAACAAGAGTTTAGTCAGAATTATAAAGAAGCTTCTTGAACAAAATACCAGAGTCTGGGATTCCAAGCTGAAATTTGCTTTGTGGGCTGACAGGGTTACATGTAAAAAATCAATTGGTACATCTCCTTTC
Source organism: Picea engelmannii (assembly GCA_009831015.1). Lineage (NCBI taxonomy): Eukaryota > Viridiplantae > Streptophyta > Pinopsida > Pinales > Pinaceae > Picea > Picea engelmannii. The sequence goes on along the minus strand of ML792292.1, from coordinate 603,280 downwards.
AAGTTGGTATATGGTACTGAAGCCATATTTCTTGTTCAACTTTCACTGCCAATTGCAAATTTTTTACAAGAAACTTATTCTGAACCAATTGATTTGACTCGGAGAATTCATAATTTGGTAGAGTTACAGCAAGATAGAGAGCAACTTTTGGAAAGAACATAATTACACCAAGAAAAAATCAAGGAGATCTTCGACAAGAAAGTCAAATCAAATGTCTTCAAAACAGGGGAATTAGTCTTAAAGTGGGATACAACAAGGAAAGAGAAGGGGAAACACGACAAATTTGATGCTCTCTGGACAGGTCCTTTTGTCATAACAACGGTTCAGCAGAACAATACCTTTGTTCTCCAAAATCTTGCAGGCGAGGAAGTAGCAGGTGACCCTTTCTAAAGACCTATTTTTCATAAGGCTTTTTCTTAAAAGCCCTGTTCTACTTGTACATATTCTTTTTAGTTCTGTTTTCTTGTGTTTCTATCACTTGAATAAATCCATGCCCAATGGTACTAGCAAAACTATTTTTCAGATTTCTTTTTTAAATTGTAATAAAGGCTACTGAGTCTAGCTAGGTTCTTGGTCACCTCACAGGGAGATGTCCATCCCAGTTGGAGCCAAATGTTAGCTCCCAAAATGAATCAGTCACTATGGTTGCATTTTGTGGTTGATAGCATGGTTATTGGTAGTTTTCTCCAAATTTGTTTTGAGTTTTTCTAGTAGCAAAACTTAGGTTTTAATTTATGTCTTAGAAATAAGATGATCCATAAAGTTCTTCTCTTTAAAATTTTCATGAAAAACTTTCAACAACTAACGCGTGTTTTAAAGATGATGATTAGCTGGTGAAAGTGACGATTTTCAACAGCTAAGGAGAATTTCCCATGGGCCGTTAGCTGGTGAAAGCGACGATTTTCAACAGCCAAGGAGCACTTCCCACAGGCCGTTAGCTGGTGAAAGCGGGGATCACGTGTGTTTTCTCCACGTTTTAAAAAAATCAAAAGATGACATGCTCAACACACGTCATGTAATCATTATAATGCGCTGGTGAAAGTGGATAATGATGGAGATTCGGGTTTTCACATCTAAATCGGATTGCAAAGCGGATCTTGTTCAGAAATGCATTCTTCACGATAATGGTGTTGGAAATGGCGAATTGAAATCCATTGTCACAGGTGAAGAAGCGATACTACTTGGCTGATGACATCAAATCGATGCATCATTTCCCCAACACGCATCATCCACAAGCATATGATAAGTTTTCAATTTCGAAAGACAGCGCCGAGTGTTTTCACCAGCGCAAAACCTCGGCTCAAACAGTAGATTGCAATGCTTTGTGTGAAAAATCGTTTCGGGTTCAAATTACAGATGGCAAGGAGACGCAGTGGTTATTTATTAAGAAAAGAATTGGATAGTCTGTTCTTTCTACAGGCGCATCCAGAGGTGCAAAAACACTTCTCAGACACAGGCTGCATGGGATATGTCGAGAAGCTACAGAACGATTGTCACCAATCAACAGAAGAAGCATTTGCTAAAACATACGATGGAAATAAAGCCTGTGTTGTGTATTTAGAAATCATCGTGGATGAAGCTGCCATTGCTGCATCGACCAGTTTACCTAGATCAACCCAGATTTGGTTCAAAATGACAGCAACCAAGAACCTAAATTTCAGAGCATATCTGAAGGAAGAATTCAGAAATAATGCATGGAAGAAGAGCATGCCAGTTTCCCATTTAGAGGATGAGTGACAGGATTTGTTTAAGGGCATCCAACTCTACATAACTTCAGAAGGTAGGTACGACAAACTGATGTTATACCATTTCAAGCTCTTAGACCATTTTACAGGGAAAACTCTCCTAAATTTACCTTTCTTCTCGCACAAGAGTTTAACTAAAGTCTGTAAAAGGATTAGAGCTGAACCTATAAGTATGAATAACACTCTTTGTCACTTTGGCCTTATTAAATTGATAATTCTGGAGGAGCTAACAAAAAAAGGAAGGACTTGGCAACATTATCTTTTTTGGGAGGGATTTGAAACTCAAACTCAGCCCATGAATGAATAGAAGAGAGATGGAAAAAGGAAATTGACTCCTCAAAGCAGCTCGAGGAAGAGGAGAACTCTTCCAAGACCCCCAAAAGATAGGATCTCTGGTGTAAGATCTCACAGGTCAAAGAAAAAATTGGATTTTGAAACTACTACAGAGCAGCGTACAGAAAGGAAAACAAACATCTTAAATCTTCCATACACAGAATCAAAGCCAAAGCAAGAAGATGAAAGCCCTGCCATTAAAATCCCTGAACACTCCATTGAATTTGCACAAGATTGTGAGACCTTTAGTCACACTGATGAAGGGGAAACATCAAAGAGCACAAAGTCGAATAAAACACAGAAAATCAAGCAACTTAAAGAAGTGATTGCTCAAGAGGAGGTTTTAGAAAGAGTAATAAAGGAAAGATACAAAACTCTGTCTAATAATTTCGCAGAAACAAATGCTACATTTGAAAAGATGGCTCGTGAAAGTGTCAAGGACAGGAAGAGGAAAAAGAAAATCACCAAAGACTATAACCGTCTATGGTGGTTAGCAAAATGCCTGAAGAGGAAGATTAGAAAATTGAAGCAAAAACAAAAGTCACACCCAGATCTGCAAGTGCTAGCTCAGGTTGCTGTGAATATGTAAGGGGATAAAGTAGAGACACACTGAGTTTTTGATAGAACCACAGTTTTGGAGGTGAAATTTCATTTTGGGCCAAGGCAGAGCTTTCACCAGCGCGAAGGGAAAATTTACAACCAGTTAGATGGTGAAAGGCAACGCTTTCACCAACTAACCAACGAATCATAAGGCGAGTTAGCTGGTGAAAGCACAAAAAGAATTTTTGAAAGCTAAGGATGGAGCAGGGCGATTTTCATAGGATTTAAAGAGGTTCCAGAGCATTAAAGGATTAACAACTTGGTCAAAAAATACTCAGCATCATAGATTCGTGGGAGTTTTGAAAACCACATGCTAAACTGATCTCCTAAAGTGTCGACTATGAGTAACTGAAGAAATCCAGCTGCTAAGATAGGTGCCTTTGCCATGTTTCATGACACAACAGATTCCAAAAGTTGAAGAGCACAGATGTCAAATTTTGAGATGGAAGACAATTCAAATTCTAGTCTAACCATTAGTCTTTGTTATCGATTTTCTTAGTTAATTGGATTTTCTATTTTTAGATACAGATCCAAGTTTTCAGGATCTTAAAAACTGATTGTAAAAGGCTATAAATGCCTATCTTTTCTAAGAGACAAGGGTAAAAACTGGGAATATTTTTTGTGCTACTGTATAGACTCTTATTTACAGAATAAAATTACAGTCTCCTTTCGTTTTGAATATCAGAAATATCCATGTTTCCCTTTCTGTACTTTAAATTAGTTTATCTTAGCTTATGAAGACTGTTATCTCTTTATTGAGCTCATAAACTTGAAGTGAAGGATTTCTTTCTATCTTGCATTAAGCCCTACATTTAGTTGTGTTTGGCAATCAAGATTAGTGTTCTTCATCCTCTCCTTTCAAATTACTTGATCTGATTATTGTTTCCTGAAAGCACTGTTTCTTTAGATGTGTGATGAGTTGTCTATTACATTGATCATTAAATACCCCATTGTTCCAAACATACCTACACATTATTTTTAAGTTACCAAGCATCCTTAGTCTACAACCCTAATGAGTTTCTTGGAGTGATAACAGATACAACCAAGTAATTAATTTCAACCTGCATGGGTTTGTGACAACTCTCGTTCTTGACAATCATAAACTCAAAGACAGTGAAGTGTTCTTGATAATCATAAGCTCAAAGACACTAACATGATATTAGAGAAGAGCAATTGGTTCTGTCTAATTGACTAATATAGTATGACCCATTTAAAATGCTAAAACCACACAAAATTATGAACTTTATTTATACATAAAGAAACAACATAAAAAACAATTGAAAACAATTTTACAAAGATTATTTATTTATTAAAAAATAAACAATCAAATTAGTAATGCAAACATTATCATATCATAGTATGCAAAGATAATAAAATAAATATATAATCATAACATGCACTTCTATATATATATATATATATATAAACAAAAAAACATGATTAATAATAATAATAATAATAATTAAATTCTAAAACAATAAATTATTTTAAATTAAAAAATAAAAAAAACACCATAAATAAGTGTGATTTGTACTCTATTATTAAATAGAAATAATATGTATGTATTGATAAATAGAAATAATAGATATGTAATTGGTGGAATATATATACGGACCTTGTAATTGATTTCTTTTTTAATTCGATCTACCCAATTCTGTTTTTCCATTGGAATTGCCTTTATCGTCCCCAACTGCTTACCTATTTAATATATTTTCTATTTGACTTGGGCGTAATACCTTCTTGTGAATAAGATTAGCTAAGGAATACATTGCCATAATTTTGTTTATATATATATATATAAAAGAGGAAGGAAACCTAATTCCCTACAGCTAGACAGAAAATGGAAATCACAAAAGTGGTTGGTTAAGGGAAGGAGTGACAATGTTGTCGAGAACTATTTACTGTTTTGCTTATAATGCAAGCAAAAAGCATCTGTGCGTAAGTGAAAGTTTAATTAGTACATGGACCTTGCAAATTTAACCATTATGTATTGTTCATGAAATTGGTTTGACAATGGTGGTTATAATTATAGTTGTCACTTATCAATTAATGACTATGTCACTAAGTAGGATCATGCTTTGTTTTAATGTGTTGAGATAAAAAGAGGAAGGAAACCTAATTCCCTACAGCTAGACAGAAAATGGAAATCACAAAAGTGGTTGGTTAAGGGAAGGAGTGACAATGTTGTCGAGAACTATTTATTGTTTTGCTTATAATGCAAGCAAAAAGCACCTGTGCGTAAGTGAAAGTTTAATTAGTACATGGACCTTGCAAATTTAACCATTATGTATTGTTCATGAAATTGGTTTGACAATGGTGGTTATAATCATAGTTGTCACTTATCAATTAATGACTATGTCACTAAGTAGGATCATGCTTTGTTTTAATGTGTTGAGATGACAAATAATTTTCTTTGTTGTGGTGAGACTAATATTTGTAGGCTAAGAGAATTTATCGAATAAAATAATAAATAGACAATAAGTTTGATTTAGTCAATTTATTAAATCATATCATGGTAAGAGATTAAACTTTAAAAGAATCCAATAGAGACTAAAGTCATGACACACTAGATTAAATTTTTTATTTTTTATAAAGATTAATAATTAAAAAAAAATGATAAGTTTAATTAAACTACCAAATCTTTGATCATTATAACTAATATCGATATCGATGCAGATATTAATGTCTAGTAAAATATTTTGAATGAAAATTATAAGATATATTAAAATAGTAATGTATACACTAAGAAAAAGGAAGGCTTAAAGCATTAATGTGAATATATTAATAATTAGATATTTAGTCCTTGTTTCTACTCATGTTTATTATATATATTAATAAACAATAAGTATAATGTTATTATACTTATACTTAATGTTCTTAAGTGAAAATTTTATTATTCTTGTGGTTATGGTCATCATTCGATCTTATCTTATAATAATAAAAAATTAAAAAAAAAATAAATAAATAAAAATTAATTGAATATAATTCAACATACTTATATTTCTTTTCTAAATCTTTTATAATTATTATTACATCTTACTAATTGTACATATATATAAAAATATAAAATATAATTATCTGAAGAAGATATTTTCATGTTTTTATTCATGTTTTTAGTTTATTATAAATATATAATTTGTAAAAAAAAAAAAAAAAATTGAAATAAGTGTACATATCAATATGTAAAAATAGAAATAGAATTATAGGGAGAAAATACTTTTATACGAAGAAAACAAAAAATATATATAAGTGAGCAAAGTTGTAGTTTGTTTTGTTTTATTATTTATTATTTTAAAGTTATGTATGTGAAAACATTTATTTGTATCCATTTGTATGGATAAATTTAATATAAAATATGAAAATTTGACTTTGATTTTTTTTTTCATGTATATAATTACTTTTGTAAGTTATCACAAATTCATTACTCCTTTATGTTGAAAAAATAAATAAATCTTTAAAACAATAATATAAGTGTGTAAAGAAGTTATTAAAAGCTCATATTTATTAGGTTTTCTTTTAAAGTTAAAAACATCATTATATTAACCAAAACATGTAGAACATATGATACAATTATGAGGTTATTGAGTTATTCAACGATGGGACAACAATATTATTTATATTATTAAAAATATTGAAAAAATATCTAGTTAAGGAGATTAATTTGGTATGTAAAGTTCAAAAATATATATAAATGTTATATGAAAGAAAACTATTAGTATCGTTTGTTTAGTTATTGCCTAGATGAATAACAAAGACAAGGTTGTATGTACCATATGTGAGACACACATTTCAAAGAGTACGATAGAGAATCCTTAATTTTGAGAAGCATGCTCTACATTCCATTTGCAATTATGGATACACCTCTTAGACATTTTTTTTATACTACCATCCTATGCTAGAGTATTCAATGAAAAGTGAATAACAATTTATTTTATTTATTATTTTGAAATTAATATAACACATGGAATGGTAACAACAAATATTATGGAATAATAACTATAAATATTATTGGAGTAAAAGATAAGGCTAAGAGTGTTGGAATCCCTTTATGATCTTAGGCCAAACATCGAAATAGTGAAAAATTTGAGGTATGGGTTAGAATGGTGAGATAAAGGAGTTGTCTTCATTATTGAAAGATTTATAGGATAGTGTGAAGAAATCAAATTATCTAATAATCTTGCTCAACAAAAAGACATATTAAATTATGGTGACTATTATACTGAAAATTTTATGATTGAAAGGTACCTTGATGGTTCGAATAAATATAATGTGAGGGATTAATTAAAAGGTGCTTAAATATACTTGAAATTATTGATATAGTTATGTTATTGTAGAGGTGAGATGACATGATAATTGTTATTCACGTTGTTAAAAGGCTAATGTATGGTAAAGAACAATAGTATGCAAGATGTGAAAATAATGAAATAAATAAAAATTAAAAGAGCTAACACTCGGGAGATGTCAATACCACACATTATGATTACCTTGAATTCTAACAATAACTTCGGGACGAAGTTTTGTGAAGGGTGGGTGTATGTAACACCCCATATTTTGGCCTTAGGCACTCAGAACATTGTTTTTTTTACTATCTTGGTAATTCAACGCTTAGAATTTGTTTGGAGTCAACTAGACTGAGTTAGACATTGGGATGTGCACATATATACCTACTTATTTGTTACATGATATATGCTCATGACAAAGATAGTTCTCTGATTGTTTAAACATGAAAATTAAAATGGGGAAGTTCGATACATGGATATTAGTTCAAGTTATGGTGTGAAGGTATAATAAATGCAACACATGATGTAAATAAACATACATTTCTTAATTAAACATCAATGCAACTTATGGATTCTTATATATTGTGATGTATCTGCATGGATATGAGTTATTGGTGAACTAACCTACATGTTGATGAGATATGTGATGACCAAATGAATATAGTGATGAGGTAACTTGGATGTTGTAAACATCGAGAATATAACACATGTTATAAGTTGTACTTATTGTTTTATTTATGATTCAAATATTGCTATGATTTGTGGTAAGTGTGGTTTTGACAAGACACATGGATTTCCCAGAGTGATTGTTTGATGATGTGACTCTAAGAATAGTAGTTGCACAATAGGGCTTGATGTAGGGTGTTGACCCTAGTTCTACGAGGAGGGGTGAAGGTATTTCCCACCGTTTATCCTCTGAAACCTAGAGTCGTGGGAGGTCTGTGTGAAGTCACACTCACCTAGACGTGTAATGATGACTGCTAGATGCCTATTGGGAAAGCTTGGTCGAGATGTATGACACTTCCGATTACGGGTTCTATCTGGAGTTAGGTCAATATAGTTGACGCTCCATCTTAGTCCATCAGAGGAAAGGATAGGATGGAAGATGGAAGTAGGTTAGGAAGGAAGGATGCTTCGATGTTAGTTAAGAATACTGATTCGGGATTAGAGATGCCACTATTGTTTACTCACTTCAAGGTTCCTACCATGTTTAAAACCCTCTTTGATTTCCTATTGAATTTTTAAGTGTGACAGTGAGTTATTGATGAATTGGTCTAATTTAGTTCATTAAGAATATTAAATGATGCATTACTTGATATGTTGTCCTACATGTCTTGGTGATCATATAGGAACTATGCACTAGAGTCATGATTGTTTATCATTAGTACATACATGAGATATGTGTCCGCTAGCTATGCACACATACGCTACCCATGTACACTAGTATAAGTAAATAATGTATTAATTATTAAAGTAAATTATTAACTATTTAATTGAATGTTTATTGAATATGTAAATTATATTGCATACAAAATATCTAGAAGCATTAAATACCTTCTTGACTTTGATAGATGGTGGTTATGATGAATTAAATGAGCATGGTGGGGTGTTATGTATATTTTGGGGGAAATTATCAAATGACATTTATTAGCTAGCATGAGAAGAAAGACTTTTCATTTTATTTATTGTTGTTTAACGAAAGTCATTTATATTTAGTTTTATTTTAATATTTTCCCAAAATATCTAGATAAGGGAGGTTGATGGATAATAATGAGGGTAGTTGAGGAGACTTGGAGAAGTGTGTATGGAAACTTGATAAATAGGGAGAGGATGGAGTGGTTTGAGCATGAAGAGAGGTAGTGAAATTCTTGGAAGATATAATTCTTGTGATACTTTTCTTTGAGCATTTGCGCTTTGCTGTTATTGGAGTCACGGGAACGGAGGGCCAAGAAACCGAAAGGTTTCTTGGAGCTAGGAAGTCAGCTAGGCTCCTAGTTGGCAGGGAGGATTCCGTTGTTTCACTCTGGGAAAGAGGGAAAAGAATGTTTGGAAGCACCCAGGACTACATTTAACCGATGAGCTTCGACAAGCTAAGGAGGAGGTATTTTTCGATGGTATTTGGTTATTGATATTTTGTATATACTTTTCTTTAAGTTCTAAATCATAGAGTTAACATATTACTTATTTCATCATGTTATCTAGATTTATCATTG
>ML792292.1:533232-571871 GCA_009831015.1 Picea engelmannii | reverse complement strand
TTTTATTATAAACAAGTCTGAAGGTGACAAGGACGAGGACGAGCAAGTAAGGAATGGTCAAGTATGAAAAGCGATCGGACGGGTTTCAAAATATGGTTACAGGGGATTCGCAAGAGAGGTTAGGGCCCGATGGTCAAATTGTATGTCTCAGAAATTTTGACTGCAAAAGGCGTAAAATGGAAGAGGGCATGATGGGGTAGTCCAGTGGCCGGTTTGTATATTTGTAGAATTCCATGTGTTGTTTGCAGGTTGTGGAACAATGGAAGGGAAATCTTGAGCCCACTTGTCTGAGAACCTGCAATAAAAAAAGTGGCTAAGTATGGAATAGGGAAATGGTCGGTTGGACTCATTTTCGCTAATATATTGAAATTTGTAATAGATATCCCATTACCTAGAAAGATATTTTATGCATGTATATCGTGAAATTCTGGGTGTTGTTTATAGGCCGCGGAACAATGCAAGGGAAATCTTGAGCCCGCCTATCCAGGAACCCACAAGAGAAAAAGTAGGTAAGTATGGAATAGTGAAACGGTCAGTGCGATTTGTTTTTGCTAATATATTGATATTTGAAATAGATATCCCATTACCTAGAAGGATATTTTCTACATATTTATGGACAAGTTGTGTGGGGATAGTTAGTATGATTGTCTCCTCAAGGCATGGTTAGCTCTTATAATTAAACCACAGTTATTGCATACTTGGAAAGAAGTGTCAAGGTGGCGGGTACAAAAAACAACGATTAGGAATTGGATATTTCGTGAACCTGCCAACTCGACGATCCGTGAAAGAGATTTGAAGAAATGGCCAATTATGGAAAGCGAACAGACGAACTTCAAAATGGGGTGACAATAATTCCCTAGGAGACATGAGCACCTGATGGTTAAAAAAAAAAAAAAAGTTGTGATATTTACAAGGGTTTTTATTTTGAAAATTATTAAATTTAAGTATTTCCTTTTACTTATCAAAATTATAAAAATATAATAATAATTTTAAATAGATCTTGTAAGGAATAATATTTATATTTTAAAATTTATGAAATTTGAAGATAACTCTTTTACTTAACAAAATTTATCAAATAAATAACATCTTAATAATATTTATATTTTGAAATTTATGAAATTTGAAGATAACTCTTTTACCTAACAAAATTTATCAAATAAATAACATGTTAATGTGATATTTACAAGTATTTTTATTTTGAAAATTAAATATTTCTTTTTACTTATCCAAATTATAAAAATATAATAATTATTTTAAATGGTCAATTTTATAAAAATATAAACCAAAAACAATTTTATAAATAAAATTGTTATTATCATCAATATCAATATTTTCAATATAAATATCAATATTTTCAAAATAAAACAATTTATACATCGTGTATCCTATAATATTGTATAAATGATAGAAAATGAAGTGTGAATATCCACACAAAAACCTTTCACTAGAAGAACCAACCACTTTCATTGAGTTATAAATTCATAAGGAATTATCTATGAAGATTTATAACCAACCACTCTTTCTTAATGTGAAAATGCTAGAATATAATTAATAGAACCAACAATTATTTTTATCATGTATATATTCAAATATAATAATTCCAAAGTAAAACTAAATCTAATAAATTTATTATAAGATATTATTAACTAAAACTTAGATATTGAACAAAATAACAATTTTCAATAAAATTATAAACAAATATAAAATTTTCTACCATTAATTCTAATTAACTAGAGTGTAGTAATGTTAGAAATTCTTCGATGAATCAGTGCAAGAGGGAGTGTAGTAATGTTGAAATCCTTTGATGCATCAATGAAAGATGGAGGCAAAATGAAGCTATGGCTATGATGCAGGAGCATCTCTCCATGTCAGCCAGCCAGTCATCCAGCCACGTCAGTGCGTGCATTCAAGGTTGAAGAGAGGCGCAGCCTCATCTTCAATTTTAACATTGAATGTAATTAATGTTGTAGGCTGTTGAGCCATGGAGCCGTGCCTTTGTGCAAGAATTAGAGTAGGTAGGCCTTAATTCTTATAAGGATGAGATCTAGATCCGATTTGTAGACTAGACAACTATTCAATGTAATTGAATAGGGTAGGTAGGTTGGAGGGAAGAGCTCGAAGAGCCCCTCAGGTAAAAGATATTTAGTATCTCATTTTGGTGAGAGCTAATGGAGGAGAGTTAGTGGAACGAGAAGAGGGTCTGCAAGTAGAGAGAAGAAGAGAAGGAGTCGAGACCTTGTTACAGGCCGTGCTCAAGAACACCTTGTAAACACAGGCATTTGCCATTTTTAATACAAATAACAGTTTTCCTGCATGACTATCTGTTAAATGAATGTCTGTGAGTGTTATTCATATGATATGAATCTATGATGTAGATGTATGTTGTAGGATTTCATTTGTAGGAGTTGTTTTGGTTTCAATATTGAGAGGTCTTTGAGGCTTCACACCAGGAGGGTGTGACAGAACACTGCGAGTTCTGATAGCCATGCACAGAGGGTGCATTTCTGAACTCTGCAGAGTCAGACGGAGGTGTGCCAAGTGGGCACAGAAGTTGAAAACAACATCTCAGGAAGAAAGACCTATGAGGTTGTTGAACACCTCAAGAGGCAAGGCTGTGGAGAAGAACACAGTTGCAGACAGAATCTCTGAGGAGTTTTGTAAAGCTCTGCCAAGTGGGCATTGAGCACATGCATAGTGATGCATTGAGAAGAACTCTACTATGAGTTCAGACAGGAGAACCAAAATCACTAAGGATTTTGAGAGCTTTGCCAGGAGGGAATTGAGCAGGTGCATAGGGTGCACAGAAGAGGATAGAACTATTGGATGTTTTGTAAGAAGATACTCTGCCAGGTGGGCATTGAGTAGGTGTGCAAATAGGCACAAGAAGAGAACTTCGTTGAGTTCTATATTTTGGAGGAAGAATCCACTGAGGGATCTTCGCAGGGTTTCTGAACACCTTGAAAGACTTAGCAAGAGGTTGCTTGAGCAAAGGAGTGCTAGGAGGGCATCCCAATTCCCCATTTGAGGGAGAAAGGAAAAAGGACGAGTTTCCTTGGTGGTCGAAGCTACAGGAAAGCTCAGAATGGATAGCACCTTTGTGTGCATGTGAAGTCTCAGTAGGAGGTGTAGAAGTCAAGAAATCCCTTAAGGATTCAAAGGATAAGATCGGGAGGGATAGCACCTTTCATATACGTGCAGGCGAGAATTGTGGAGCTCGCAGAGGGAAGACAAAGGTCGAAGCCTTTAGTCTTGGAGAAAATCTTCCAAGCATCGGGAGAAAGCGCTAAAGCTCATAAGGGAGCACAAATGTCGTTGGATGGGCCGATAGATTCTGGACTGTTGAAGTTTCTATGTCTAGGGAGCAGTAGAAGGAGCGTAGAGAAGAGGAGATCACGAGTCATCGGATCTCTCTCAGACACCCGTCAACTGTTAGATTGGGAGAAGACGCGCAGAGTTTAATCTTTGGAATGCGTGCAAAAGATTAGTGGAACGGATGGTGGAGACACTTCATCAAGTAGTGTCGAATACCCGTCAGCCATTGGATTGGCCAGAAACTGCACGAGGTTTAAACCCTTGTAAGGAGAGGAGAAAATCCTGAAAGGCATTGGCGCATCGGGATACCGGAAATTGAGATATCGGAAGTCTCGAAGACAGGAGATCGGGAATATCCATGGTAAGAACCCCGAAACTGATCTGAGTGTCTGTTCGTTGGGACACGCAACAGAGATCAAGGGCCGTCGATATTTCTCATGTCGGAAATGCGAAGCCCAAAACCATGAAGCGACGAGGACTGTCCATCATAGGGGGACGCGTGGCAGAAATAGAGACCTTCAGGAAAATTCCCAATAGGAGAGTCCATCGACATATCGGGATTTAGCGGATCGCAAATCCTGAGGACACGAACCATGCGCATTTCAGAACCACGAAGTCCGAAACCCCGATAAGGTGGAAAGCTCCATCGGGTCACTTCATAAAGAAAATCCTGATTTTGATCTGGACCATCCATCTGTTGAGACACGTGGTGAAAATCTAAGGGCTCAGGAAAAGTCCCGAAAAGGAGGAGTCCATCGGAATTTCAGAATTCGACATTTCAGAATTTTCAAGGATGAGAATTCGGAGCATTTCAGCATCAAAAACCCTGAAATCGCTAAGTGACGAGGACCGTCCATCATAGGAGGACACGTGGAAACAATCGAGGTTTTTGGGAAAAACCCCGACAAGGTGCAAGGTTCCGTTGCGGGGCTAGCTAACGTCACGTCGGAGAATCGGGGGTCCCGTGGACAAGAGGTCCATGCATTTCAGCTTTTAAATTCCTGAAATTGTGAAAGGAAGGGAAGGCTGAAACAACAATCATTCAACATTTTGTGTGTCAGCATATCAGGAATCGAGAGGTCGAGAGGTCGGACCCACGAATAAGTATATCCTGAAAGAGATAAGACTGTGGTCTTATGAGGACTGGTCACATGGACTAGAGCGTAGCCAGATGGGGATAAGGCGAGAAGGGGCTCTTGTGAGATTAAGTCCCAAAGGACATAGAGTCGTGGTTCTATGAGATGGTGGTCATAGGGACCATAATATATCCTAGGGGGATAATGATGATTGAAGTCGTTTCGACGAACTGCGAATTCGTTGATCGGGGAATCAAGAGAACAGGGAATTCTCGACATCGGGAAACAAAAAACCCCAAAGCCCGATCATTGTATTTCCTATTGTGGAAACACGAACTGCTCAAGTTGGAGGGAAAATTCACAGGCACGTGCAGAGGCCGTAAGGGGAAAAAGAAGGACCTATGGATCGAGGTTTTTTTAACGGGGATTCCAGCAGGGAATCAGAAGAGTGATCCAACTCAGAGGTGAGTTAGAAATATCCTTTTGACCGGGAGGTCGAGCATAGGGACCTTGTGGGGTATGCGTCTGCATCAAGTTATGGTATCAGAGCCTGATTCTTGTCTGTATATTTCAGGCAAGGGAGGCATAAGAGATAAAGAGAACTCTAATACACCATGTCAAGTGGTATTAGAGCATGGATTTTGTCTGTACATTGCAGAGGCAGAAGGAGTAGGAAGAAGAAAGAGTGTTGAAACTCTATAAGGATTTGTTTTGCATGTAGGCAACAATCTAGTAAACAGCCAGGAGGACTCTAGGAGAAGCTGAGACACTCAGGGTGCAAAGTAACAGCAACAAATTTTCCAGGAGGGTAGACAGATACAACAACATGGCTACTGAAGGCCATAGGTATGCTGGATGAAAAATCCCAGAGTTGATGAGCACAGCTGAAAGGGAGAAATAACTTTCCAACATCAGGGAAAGAATGGAAGAGCTTGAACTATGGATGCAGCAGAATACCAAGCTGAGATGGGGACATGAATGGCCCATGAAGAAGCCAAAGATAAATTGGCCAGTCAAGGAGTTTGTGGCTAGAAGACAGCATAGGCTATTAAGAGGATGGTTGAGGCATGATGAAACCCTCAACGGACCTGAGGAGATGGTTCAGATATGTGAACCAGAGACTGGAAAAATTCTCGATGAAGAGAATAAAATGGGATCAGCTGAAGATCTCAAGAACTGTTAGGAGGGTAGAGAGGAAATTCCAAGTTTCCAGGTGGGCAAGGGAACATAGATGGAATCAGTTGATTCCATGGACTGGTAGGAGGGAAACAGGAAAATCCCATATTTCCAGGTGGGCAGCGATGAGCAGGCGAGTTGGAATCAGCCAGAGGAGCTGATAGAGCAGGTGAGCTCAGACATGGATGTGGATCAGCTAGAGAAGCTGACAGAAAAGGGAGAATAATAAGAAGAAGAAGATGAGCATTCTGAGGAGTGTCTCAATTATTTCATCCAGGAAGCTAAGGAAGTTGCAGCACTGAAGCTGATAGTAGAAGAAGTAGAAGAGAATGATGAGCATTCTGAAGAATGGTTCAATATTTTCAGCCAGGAGACTGAAAATACTACAACCTAGAAGTTTGTAGAAGAAGAAGAGGAAGAGGCAGACAACATTAGCTTTGCTAATCTATATGAAGAAATTGAAGGCCTAGAGAGAAGGGTAATAGTGCAGGGCATGCACATCCAATAGGTGAGGTTGGAAGCAGATGAAGGAGAAGGCATGGGAGATCACAGTGATCTGCCCATTTGTAGAAAATTTTTGCAGCTAGGGAGATTGCAAGAACAGGGCTAGCCAATTCAGCAGCTGGACGAAGTGATAGAAGACATTAGAAGGATGATGGTAGAGTCAATAGACTTCCATAAAGGAGAATTTGGGTAGAAAGACAACAGCAGTGCAACAACAGAAGCAGCAGCAACAACAAGGAGATGGAGTGGATGAACAACTCCAGAGGATGATTTAGGATCCAGGAGGATTTCAACAGCTGAGATGGGAATCTCATGAGAAAGAGCTCATGAATTTTTTAGTTGAGGAGTATGATGCAAGAGCATCTCTCCATGTCAGCCAGCCAGTCATCCAACCACGTCAGTACGTGCATTCAAGGCTGAAGAGAGGCACAACCTCATCTTCAATTTTAAATTTGAATGTAATTAATGTTGTAGGCTATTGAGCCATGGAGCCATGCCTTTGTGCAGGCATTAGAGTAGGTAGACCTTAATGCTTGTAAGGCTGAGATCTAGATCCAATTTGTGGACTAGACAACTATTCAATGTAATTGAATAGGGTAGGTAGGTTGGAGGGAAGAGCTCGAAGAGCCCCTCAGGTAAAAGAGATTTAGTATCTCATTTTGGTGAGAGATAACGGAGGAGAGTTAGTGGAACGAGAAGAGGGTCTATGAGTAGAGAGCAGAAGAGAAGGAGCCAAGACCTTGTTACAGGCCATGCTCAAGAACACCTTGTAAACATAGGCGTTTGCCATTTTTAATACAAATAGCAGTTTTCCTGCATGACTATGTGTTAAATGAATGTCTGTGAGTGTTCTTCATATGAGATGAATGTACGATGTAGATGTATGTTGTAGGTTTGAATTTGCAGGATATTTTTTGGTTTCAATCTTGATAGGTCTTTGAGGCTTCACACTAGGAGGGTGTGAAAGAATGTTACGGGTTCTGATAGCCATGCATAGAGGGTGCATTTCTAAACTCTACGGAGTCAGACAGAGGCGTGCCAAGTGGGCACAGAAGTTGAAAACAACATCTCAGGAAGAAATACCTGTGAGGTTGCTGAACACCTCAGGAGGCAAGGCTATGGAGAAGAACACAGTTGCAGACAGAATCTCTGAGGAGTTCTATAAAGCTATTCTAAGTGGGCATTAAGCACATGCATAGTGATGCATTGAGAAGAACTCTGTTGTGAGTTCAGACAGGAGAACCAGAATCACTAAGGATTCTGAGAGCTCTGCCAGGAGGGCATTGAGCAGGTGCATAGGGTGCACAGAAGAGGATAGAATTGTTGGACGTTCTGTAAGAAGATACTCTTCCAGGTGGGCATTGAGTAGGTGTGAAAACAGGCACAAGAAGAGAACTTCATTGAGTTCTATATTTTGGAGGAAGAATCCACTGAGGGATCTCTGCAGGGTTGTTGAACACCCTGAAAGACTCAGCAAGAGGTTGCTTGAGCAAAGGAGTGCCAAGAGGGCATCCCAATTCCCCATTTGAGGGAGAATGGAAAAAGGACAAGTTTCCTTGGAGGTTGAAGCTACAGGAAAGCTCAGGACGGATAGCACCTTTGTGTGCATGTGAAGTCTCTGTAGGAGGCGCAGAAGTCGAGAAACCCCTTGAGGATTCAAAGGATAAGGTCAGGAGGGATACCACCTTTCATATACACGCAGGCGAGGACTCGAAATTGTGGAACTCGTAGAGGGAAGACAAAGGTCGAAGACTTTAGTCTTGGAGAGAATCTTCCAAGCATCGGGAGAAAGCGCTAAAGCTCAAAAGTGAGCATAACTTTCATTGGATGGGCCGATAGATTCTGGACCGTTGAATTTTCTATGTCCAGGGAACAACAGAAGGAGCACACTGAAGAGGATATCGTGAGTCGTCGGATCTCTCTCAGACACCCGTCAACCATTGGATTGGGTGAAGACGCGCAGATTTTAATCTCTGGAATGCACGCAGAAGATCAATGGAATGGATGGTGGAGACACTTCATCAAGAAGTGTTGAATATCCGTCAGCAATTGGCGCATCGGGATACCGGAAATCAGGATATCAGAAGTCTCGAAAGCAGGAGATTGGGAATCTCCATGGTAAAAACCCCGAAAAAGATCTGAGCATCTGTCCGTTGGGACACACAACAGAGATCAGGGGTCGTCGGCATTTATCATGTCGAAAATGCGAAGCCCGAAACTACGAAGCGACGAGGACTGTCCATCATAGGGGGACGCATGGCAGAAATAGAGACCTTCGAGAAAATTCCCGATAGGAGAGTTCATCAGCATATCGGGATTCGTCGGATCGCGAATCCTGAGGACACGAACCACGCACATTTCAGAACCATGAAGTCCGAAACCCCGATAAGGTGGAAAGCTCCATCGGGTCACTTCATAAATAAAATCTCGATTTTGATATGGATCGTCCATATGTTGAGACACGTGGCAGAAATCTAAGGGCTTGGGAAAAGTCCCAAAAAGGAGGAGTCCATTGGAATTTCAGAATTCGGCATTTCGGGAGTTCTGAGGACGAGAAGTCGAAGCATTTCGCCATCGAAAACCCCGAAATTGTGAAGCGACAAGGACCGTCCATCATCGTAGGATGCGTGGAAACAATCGAGTTTTTCAGGAAAAACCCCGACAAGGCGAAAGGTTCCATTGTGGGGCTAGCTGACGTCACGTCGGAGAATCGGGGGTCCCGTGGACAAGAGGTCCATGCATTTCGGCTTTTAAAAGCCTGAAATCACTAAAGGAAGGGAAGGCCGAAACAACAGTCATTCAACATTTCGTGTGTTGGCATATCGGGAATCAAGAGGTCGAGAGGTCTGACCCACGAATAAGTAAATCCCGAAAGAGATAAGACTGCAGTCTTATGAGGACTGGTAACATGGACTAGAGCGTAGCCAGATGGGGCTAAGGCGAGAAGGGGCTCTTGTGAGATTAAGTCCCGAAGGACATAGAGTCGTGGCTCTATGAGATGGTGGTCACAGGGACCAGAATATAGCCCAGGGGGCTAATAATGATTGAAGTCGTTTTGATGAACTTGGAATTTGGTGATCGGGGAATCAAGAGAACAGGGAATTCTCGACATCGGGAAACAGAAAACCCTGAATCCCAATCATTGTATTTCCTATTGTGGAAACACGAACTCCTCAAGTTGGAGGGAAAATTCACAGGCACGTGTAGAGGTCGTAAGGGGAAAAAGAAGGACCTGTGGATCGGGTTTTTTCTAATGAGGATTCCAACAGGGAATCAGAAGAGTGATCCATCTCAGAGGTGAGTTAGAATGATCCTTTTGACCGGGAGGTCGGGCGTAGGGACCCTGCGAGGTATGCAGCTGGGTCAGACTAGCATGATCACGTGCATCTAACTTTGCATATTTTAGGAATTTATCTTCGAGCGAATGAAAAAGGTCACACATACAACAACATGAATGATTGAGAAGAATGGACATAGAGGGGGGAGTGAAAACCACCTGATATCATAATGAAATGGAAAATGATAAGGTTAGAGGCCGATCCAAGAGGCCACCCTTTGAGTTAGCACCTCATCTTCATGGGAAAATCCTACAGGAGGAGCATATCTCTGGGAAGGATATGGAGATGGAAGTGGAAACGTCTCATCTAAAGGAAACTCACATATGGGAAGCAAATAAATGCATCCCTCAAGCAACTGAGGCTCCAAGATATGTGATAAATTCCACCAGAGTCACTAAACACACCGATTTAATGGAAGATCACCCCCTAATTGGAATTTTTTGGGGGTTATGGCCCTCTGAAAAATATCTAACATGCTGGATTAAAACCTGGTGGAACCCAAAGGGGAAATATGATCTTCGGTTTAGCTCAAAAGGCTTCTTCACAATCATTTTTTACAATTTGGAAGAAAAAGATTGAGTCTTTGAAAATGGCCCATATTTTTTCAATTCAACTAGGTTATATCTCTGATTCTGGATGGATCGTTTTAGCCCATAAAAAGATGATTTATCTTTTTCACCAGTCTGGATTTGCGTCTACTCCCTTCCCCAAGAGTTCTGGCTTGAAGAAACCTTAATGAGTATAGTTAACACCTTAGCAAGATATGTGAAATCCTCAGAGGCAACAAAATGGAGAAGATATACCTTCTATGCTAGGATATGTTTTTACATGAACATCTCCAAGGCCTTTCCAGGCTCTGTCACCATGGAATATCAGGATGAATATTGGGTCTATACCATAGACTATGAACACATACCCTTATGTTTTTGAAAATGCCACAAACATGGACATCTCTTCTGAGACTTCCCCCTCAATGCCTTAATGCGGCCACCAATAGATGAAAAATCATAGGATGGCTTCATGCAAGTTACTCACCAAAATAAACAACCTTCAAAGAAACCTACTCAGGTGTTAGATAAGAATATCCCCACGAACAACTCATTTGATTTTTTAAATCATTTATCGAATGTTGAGGAGGTGAAAAATCCCCATAAACAAGGTCATCGAAGTAATGACAAAGGAAAATCCAAACAGTCTGCTGACCCAATATTACCGAAAATAACCCCCCTACTTCCTTGACTTGGAGAACGTAGGCAAGTTCCCAAGGGTCGAGGAGGATTCCATTATGCAGATGGACGAACAAGACCTCGCCAACATAGATCTGGAAAAACTATAGGATTCTTTCAACAAGAAGGAATTACAATCTATCTCAGTCGAGGAACTAAGGAAATTCTATAAGGTATTCATAGATTCCACAACAAGGAAAACCTCCATATTAGGAATAAACTCAGATCCAGGCCTAGATCCTAGATGCACACCCAAATAAAGTAAGATACAGGGATGCAAATCATCCTAACAACTGATCAAAGACGTAGGCCACTTCATAATTAACTCGGGACAGATCCAACACCTGACCAAGATATTCTTCTCATCCCCACTAAACTACTCATTATGAATATCATTACATGGAATGTAAGAGGTCTAAATGGAAGATCCAAATAAATGAATCTTCGTAACAATATGATGGTAGATAAACCATACATTCTTTTTATACATGAAATTAAATGTGTAGGGGAAGAAGCAGAATAAGTATTTAGAATATGTTGGTGACACTATCATTTCATCTATAATGACTCCAAAGGTGCAGTTGGAGGATTGGAAATCCTCTAGAACCTATCCACAGTAATCATCATCCAACCATTCTCCAAAGTAGATACAATATCTGCACACTATCGTGTAACTGGATATAGGAAGGAGGGGGTCATCACAGATTCTTATGGACCCCAAATTAACTAGGAAAACAAATTATTTTGTTCGCAACCTCTAATTTCTTGGTGGACTGATAGGGAAATAACGTTGGATCATTGGAGGAGACCTCAATATCATCCTCACACTCGTAGAAAATAGAGGAGGTACACATCAACTGGATCAATATAGTGGTCATTTCCAGGACCTTATTGATCATCTCAATATAATTGATAGAGAAACCAGGAATGACACCTTCACCTAGTCCAACAAATGATCTGGCACCCAACAAATCACTTGTAGAATCGATCGCTTTCTAGTTTCATAATCCCTAATGCTCGAAAGACCCTCGATATAGGAAAACATCCTCCCAAAGTCGGGCTCATATCACTGTCTTGTTCAGCTATGGATTGATATAATTGCTACCCCAAAATACAATCCTTTCCGATTTGAAATTTTTTGGCTAACCCATCTTGACTTCCTACAACTCTCTCAAACTTGGTGGGAAAATGAATAGATCTCACATGGCTCACGAATGTACATATTCCAACAAAGGATGAATAACTTCAAGTTTCAGCTTTGATACTAGAATAAGAACGTATTTGTAAACATATTCCAAGAACAATGTCAGGAAGAACAATGTCGGGAAGAAATCCAACAAGAAACTATCTTGCAAGTCCATATAGATTAGATGAATCGGGAGAAAGAAACACTTAGGAAGCAACTCAAAGAATGAAAAAAAAAAAAGAGGAAATACTATGGAAACAAAAATCCGGAGTGAAATGGATTAAAGAAGGGGAGAGGAATACAAAATTCTTCCATTGCTCCATGGTATATAGACCCTACATAAATCGCATCAAAAAACTTGAAGACAAACAAGACAACTCAATCTTGGACCATGAGGGAATAGAAGTTGAGCTGGTAAGATACTATAAAGACATATTATTAGAGCCGCCCATTGACAGAACCCGAGCCATCAATAGAGTAACTCAACATATACCCACCCTCATCACGCGTGAACAAAACCAATCCTTCATGAGACCAATCACGTAGGAAGAGGTGGATCAGGCTGTCAAGCAAATTCCCTTGGGGAAGGAACTAGGACCAGATGACTTCACAACAAACTTCTTTCATTTATGTTTTTAGATAATAAGAGAAGAGGTTTGGAAAATTGTGAAGGAATCCATAACCTCAGGGAAAGTCCTCTCTTCTCTCAATGCTACTTTCCTCACTCTCATTCCAAAGGAAGAATAAGTCACTCATGCGAAGCAATTTTAGTCCATTTCACTATGCAATTTCATCTACAAAATCATTACTAAAGTCATATCCATTCGAATGAAACCCATCCTCCCGTTCATCATCTACAAATATAAGTTAGGATATATACAAGGGTGCCAAATTTTAGACAATGTCATATTAGTCCACAAAATGATACACTCACTCAAATCTACTCGCACTCCAGGTATGCTCATCTAGATAGATCTCTCAAAATATTTTGATTGCCTCAGTTGGAATTACATGCACTCCCTTCTTGTTACGTTTGGATTCAGCCAGGATTGGATCCTTTAAATTTGAAACCTCACTTCCTTTGAGTTCTTTTCTATTTTGGTCAATGGATTACCCTCCCAACATTTCCCTCCCTCTAGAGTCATTCATCAAGGGGACCCTCTTTCCCCCTTTATATTTGTCAACATTGAAGATGGCCTGGGATGCTATATCAAAGATTCCATAGAGGATGGATCTCTTCATGGTAACCCTCTACATGACCTGCAACCTACAACCTCTCACAACTGGTTTTTGGATGATACCTTGTTAATGAATACCCCTACTGATCAAGAAGCCATTAAACTCAAAACTATCCTCACTGAATTCTATGAAGCTTCTGGAACAACCTTCAATTTGAATAATTCCCAGTTCTTTTCTTTAACACTCCACCTGTTGTCCATCAATGTGTCTCTCAACTTCTCGGTATACCTGGAATCTCCCTTCCATCCAACTACCTTGGCATTCCCCTCTCTGATGCAGTCTCTTGAAACATCTCTCGGGATTCCCTTCTATGATCCCTCTCTAATCACCTGATAAACTTGACTTTTAAATCCCTCAAACTTACATCAAGAATTGTTCTCATTAAACCGGTTCTTCAAGCTCTCCCATCCTACCTTTTCCTAGCTTTGGAAGCCTCGTAGTCCTTCATTAAAACCATCTGAAACCTGTATATAAAATTTTTATGGCATATTCATGATCTTGGAAAAAGGTGGGATCTAGTTAGCTGGGAGAAAGTTTGAAAGAAAAAATCCATTGGAGGAATTAGACTCACGGACCCAGGCAAGTGAAACAAGATTATGGGTTCTAAAATTTGGTGGTGTTGGCTCAAGTAACCAATAGAAATTTGGGCCAAGCTTTGGAAGAAAAAATATGCCCTGCACACCAATTAGGCACATGTCATCATGTTCAATGATCATATCCAAGGCTCTAATATTTGGAATGCTTCCTAGCGCAATCGACCTCTCATTCAAGAGCATGCATTCTGGGAAATTTGGGATGGTCAAAATGCACTTTTTTGGACGTATTCATGGAAACACTTACCTCCTTTCCATTCCTTGGAAAACATGTGCTCCCTCCAGAATCATATGCAACAAATGGATCGCCTCAAGGTAGCAAACCTTTGGTTAAATGTTTCCCATCATCCCCCTTGGATAACCTGGAAAACTCTTCCCCACGACTTCCATATTCCAGCAATTATGACTTGGAACCCTGACATACCATTGTTTCCCAAAGGAAAATTTGCATCAGAATGTTGGTTGTGGAGCCTGATTATCTTCCTGATTCAGAGGTCCTTGCTTTCAACCGTGTTTATACCCCATGAAGTATTTACACCCCAGAAGTATGTACACTCTTCCACACGGGGGAGTGCAGAGGGGGGGTACCCCCTCTGTGGGGTCCGAGGGGGCTATCCCCCCGACTGGGGGGTCTAGGGGCAAGAGGGCCCCCAGTGGGGGTTCAGGGGCAAAGCCCCCAAAGAAAAAATTTTCTTGTAAAAGTATATTGTAATTTCATTGTAAATCTAGACCGTTCATTATAAGGTCGCAGATCTAATGTTAGAGATTATGTTAGGGTTTTTTTCCCTAGAAGGCAACCCTCTTCTGAGAGAGGAGACTGTGAGAGAAAGAAGAGGAAGTCACAACGGGTTTTGTTGTAGGTTGTATCCCTTCATTTGCTGGATAATAATAAAGGAGGACCTGGCAATTTCTCTGGTGGACGTAGCCCACACTGGATGAACCACGTAAATCTGTGTCTCTCCTGTATTGTGTGTCTTTTGTGTTTTGTTTCTGCATTTGTTTTATTTTATTGCTCCGCGGTCCTATTTTTCTAACACAGAAATGGATCAAACATTCTCTGATGGGGGGACTCCCCCCTGGGCACGTTCACAATTAAAGAATCCTACATCCTTCAAGATAATTTCCATACCCAACCAAAAGAGAATATCAAAAATATTATATGGAGATCAATTTTTTTTCCAAAGTTCTCAACCTTCCTATGGCTCATGGTACAAAATTGAATCCTCACCTGGGATAATCTCTAGAAACATGCTTTTATTGGGCATTTAATTTTTCATCTATATCAATAAAAAGAAGATTCAATAGAGCATTTACTCAATCAATGCTCTATCAATGGAGAGATCTGGGATCAAGCTTCTCAGATCATGAGAAACAACAACAGAGAAAGAGATAACATCATAAAAACCATCGAGAACTAGGGTGCTACAGTGTACACTAATCCAATCTTGAAAAGGATATGGCAGTTACTACCAGGCTTCATTGTATGCAAGATTTGGAAAGAGAGAAATAAACGTATCTTTCACTCCCAAACTTCCTCTGCTACTCACATTTGGTCAAATATTTTTGGGAATGTACATGAAACCATTTGCGCTTAGCACTGGACTCAAGAAAACCTCTGTGGAAATCCCAAAGAATCCATCATCCTATCAAACTGGAAGCTCAAATTACCAAGTACCTCACCCAACAATACTCTTCATCCGACTTCCCTAACCCCCAACCACTCTTCTTGGCATTTCCCCCCTCCAATCTTTGCTAAATTAAAATTTAATGGAGCTTAGAAGCGTAATCCTGGTCTTGTATGGTTTGGAGTAGTCCTTCGGGACAACACAGGGGAGATCAATTAGATCTTAGCAGGGAAATTTATCCATGACACTAATAATTATGCAGAGATCTGGGGCCTCATAAGGGGAATCTAAACCATCTAATCATAGAAGTGGATTCTCAAGTAATCATCTCGCTTGCAACCAAACTCATGAATCGATCTGATCCTACCAAGTTATCCCCAAGTTGGCGCCTTCTATATCCTCTTAAAACCTTACACAATCTTATATTTTCTCTCACACTCATCCCCTCCCATGTGCGACTAGAGGAAAATAAGGTGGTTGATAAACTAGCCAATGAACGTGTCTCTTCTCAAGCAAGGGACGTCCTGATCAATGCTCATCAGCACCCAACACCACTATTGTTGCTTCATTGTATGGAGCTTGCACTCAGGGACTGTTCTCCCCTAGATGGGGTGACATTTGGCGATCATGCAAACTAGGAATTAATATCCCAAGTTGCCACCCTCTTCCTCAATCCGTTCCGCATCAATAACATTCACTTGATGGGAATGGTGGTGCATCTGCGTTGGAATCTAGCTTTAATGGCACACTCAAAGTGCGAGTTGAAGTCTTCTCAACCTGGTAAAATTTGTGTGTGTGTTGTTAACTTGGCCTTAATGGAACTCTCTACTATCAACTCGACAACAAATATGGAGGTAATAATTTGAGATTGTCTTATTTCTCATGTTCTTGTTCAGGTCTAGACTCTGGATTATCCCTCCCATTCTAGTTTTTTCTCCTTTGGGCATCCTCTCTTACTCCTAGTTGCCATTTTTTCCCCATCTTTCCCAATGCGTTGACAAAGGGGAAATCCCAAGTGAGGGATGACCTAATACAACATTGCTTCTTGGCACTGTCGTCCTGGCCCCTCTGTTGAACCAATTCTGCCTCCCCATCTCTCATGTTCACCATGTTGCTCCTTAATGAGTAATTCACCCAACTTTACTCAAAATTCGCTAGGCAACAATCAACCCATGGGTTATGTTGAGGAAGAGTTCCCTCAGGATCCTCCTCCGACACTTTCAAACTCCTTACTCTTCTCTGCCTCCGACATACTGACTCCTCCAATCACTTCTAGTCATAATTCCTTAGAAGGCAATTTTGCTGCAGAAAGTTGCCCCATTGACGAAGAAATTCCTACTGCGGAGCATGAAGAGGCAGCTCCACTTGTTGGTGATTCTCAACCCCTTGCGACATCAACACTAGCATCACCTGGCACATGGTGCTCCTCAGACGAGCATCTACAACTATTCTTCGAAATGAGACGAGATGCAACAAATCAGCTTCACCGCTAGACTACCCTCTGTCGGCACTTGGACACTCTGTTCGACACCTTGTCAAGTGAGACAATCAAGCACAAATGCCCAACTTGCTGCCAATCTTATGTGTTCTCTCCACGACCTTCAAATGGTGACGAAAATCTGGGTCCGCCCACAGTCTAATTTATTTGTTTGTTTTTATATATCTATGTTAAGAACAGTCATGGTTGTAGATATGTTGTTGCATAGTCTATGGTGTCTAATTTGTATCTGACTTCAACAAAACTTGATAGCACATCACATGTTCTGATTTCCGTGTGCATGACAGAACAAGTGGCTAGTTTTTCTATCTATATTGTTTTGATGTTGATTTAAGGAAATACAACTTTTTATTAAAAATTAAAAATGAAAATACTCATAGAACCTAAAATAGTAAATTCAACCCATAAATCTTTGTATCATTGCATAAAGTCCCAACCTGATAATTTCAAAATGCTACCAAATCTAATAAAGTTATTGTTGAACAAAATAAGCACATTCATTAGAGTTATAAACAAAGAGAAAATTTTCTACCATTAATTCTAATGAGGTTCTAATCAACTTCCTTAGAGTTATAAACAAATAGAAAATTCTCTACCATTAAGTCTAATCAACCATAACGTACTAGTGTGAAAATCCTCCAAAACTTACAATAGTGAATTCAAACAACAACTCTTGTTATCATTGCATAAAAGTCCAAACAACTCTTGTTATCATTGCATAAAAGTCCAAATCTGACTCGACTTTTATTATTAGTTGGATAAAAGTCCAAATCCGACAACTCCAAAATAGTACCAAATCCGCAGTGCCAATCCGCTTTGTGGATTTGAAAAGCCACGCAAAATATCCATTTTCAACGGCCTCCTGTATTAATCAAGCATGTTTATTGCTAACGCAAATGCCATTCGCAATGCTTGTGCCTAAGCCTTACTATGAGCGTTCACGAGGATTCGTTAGCGCTCGTTTCGCCGAAGTTGTCAGTAACGGATTTCTGTTAACTAACGTTCATCACGACACAATTATAAATATTTGCGGGACGTGAGACCAAGAAAAACGGTGGGATAGTTGATAGTATTTTGCATAAGTGAGAATGGCGATTGAGTTGGGCCTTGAGTTTTATGTGAAACTTGCTGCAGCTCTGCTTGCATTAGCTGTGACATGGAGCTTCTTCGTCAGGGTAAGAAACAGGAAGCTGCCCCCAGGGCCGTTTTCTTTACCTATCATCGGAAATCTTCACACGTTGGGAGAGCTTCCACACAAAGCGTTGGCAGCTCTTTCTCTGAAATTTGGGCCTCTCATGTCGCTCCGCCTCGGCTCCTCTCTCACCTTAGTTGTCTCTTCTCCTGAGATCGCCAAGGAGTTTTTCAAGACTCATGATCTGGTCTTCGCTAGCAGACCTTCGTTTGTGGCCGCCAAGTATTTGTGGTATAATTCCACCGATATTGGCTTTGCTCCGTATGGTCCCTACTGGAGGCAAATGCGTAAGCTGTGCGTTTCGCATTTGTTGAACTCCAAATGCTTGGAATACTTTCGCTTTATAAGAGAAGAGGAAGTCTTTGCTCTGATTAGAACTATTACTAATTCAGATCATCCGGTAAACGTTACCAAAACAGTGTCGACCCTTGTTAATTGTATAATGTGCAGGATGGCCTTCGGTAGAAAGTTTTCTGACGAAGACTCGTTTGGTGGCAGAGGAATTATTTCAGTGATCAACGAAAGTATTCTTCTAGGCAGTACTTTTAATATCGGAGATTACATACCATTCTTGGCCTGGATGGATCTGCAAGGTCTCAAAGGACGTTTGAAAAACATGCATAACATAATAGACATCTTGCTAGAAAAAATAATAGACGAACACGTTATCCAGAATGACCCCAACGCCACGAAAGATCTTTTAGATGTTTTTCTTGCAGCATCTGCAGATAAAGATATGGAGCCCCAAATTACACGAGATAATATAAAGGCCGTTATCTATGTATGTAAAACTTGCATATATTATATTTCAATAGGAGCATTGAAATAAAAAGTATGATGTAGTACAGTGATTATGAGTGATGCTATATTAATGTGTTGATGATGATTGCAGGATGTCTTGGCTGCTGGCACGGACGCCACGTCTACAACCATAGAGTGGGGAATGTCCGAATTGTTGAGTAATCCCCTAGTGCTGAAAAAGCTTCAGGACGAGCTGGAATGTGTAGTTGGAATGGAGCGGATGGTGCGTGAATCTGATCTTCCTCGTCTCCATTATTTACAAGCCGTGGCGAAAGAAACGCTTAGATTCCACCCACCGGCGCCACTTCCCGTTCCCCACTTATCTGTTGAACACTGCAGAGTGTTGGGCTATGAAATTCCCCGAAATACCCGCGTTTACGTGAACGTTTGGGCAATCGGTAGGAACCCTAAGGCATGGGAGGATGCCCAAAGGTTCGTGCCCGAGAGATTCATGGAACGTGGCTCCCTGGATGAGAAAAATCATAACTTTGCGTGGATTCCGTTCGGAGCAGGCAGGAGACGATGCCCGGGAGAGCAGTTAGGAATGTCTGTTGTAGAGCTTGCATTAGCGCAGCTGGTGCACTGCTTTGATTGGACGCTTCCGGGTGGCATGAATGGGCCGGAATTGGATATGTCTGAAACGAATAGTGGACTCACAGTGCACAGGGCACAAGAACTCTGGGCTGTTCCCACTCCTCGCCTTTCAATGGTATAATTTCTATTACGATCTTCCTACATTAATTTAGAGTCCAATCGAAACAGTACCCGTGGAATCTGTGGAAATAAATGCTTTTTTAATTATTGTATAACCAATGGCAAATCACTGTCACTGGATTTTAGAATGCTTATGTAAAAATTGGTGTGTTTTAAAGTTGCAAAGTTCTGCTTAATAATATTTAAGATTGGGTTCTCATAGTTGTGAGGCACTGTAACGTAAGTAGTTAGTTAAATTAGAATGGTATGATGACAGTAAATGTGTAATAAAATGTTTTCCTTTTATAAGGAAATGTTATAGATAAATTTCGGGATTTTAAAAAGTTTCACCATTTGTTTTGGTGAGGACAGTTTAGTTTTTGATAAGAACAGTTTAGTGATTAGAAATCTCAGTTGTAGTTTGTAACTAGCACAGTCAGATAATTTATGATTGATAAAACTATAACTTTGAAACCTAACTGTAAATTTTACATGTAACCTTAAGGCCAAACATGTAACCCTAAGGCCAAAACAGTGAAAAAGAACCTAAATGTAATCCTAAAGTCAAAACAATGAAAAAAAAAACCAACTAACAAAATATATCCTAAACTTTGATCATATTAATATTTCATTTATAAACTTTGATCATATTAGGCCGATTATTGATGACAGTTTAATGCAGTAAATGTGATATTCTTTTGCCCAAAATAAGTGAGGAATAAATAATAAAAAAAAAGCTAACAAAATATATCCCAAACTTTGATCATATTAATATGTTATTTATAAACTTTGATCATATAAGGCCAATTATTTATTGATGACATTTTAATGCAGGAAATGTGATATTCTTTTGCCCAAAGTAAGTGACGAATAAATAATTTTCAAGGGCGCAACAATCTTACCAGGCTTGAGAGTTGCATATCCTTTATGGTACGTACAGCTACCATGAGCTTTAAATCATTTTCAAGGGCGCAACAATTGTTATCAGGCTTCAGAGTTGCATATTCTTTGTCGTACGTACAACTACCATGAGCTCAGCTCTGGCCCATTTAACTAAGGGTTACTGAATCGCCTACAAATTTTACAGTCGAAATTGTGAATTGTGCAGTAACTATAATATGTTAAATTAACATATTTCAAAAATTAACTGAAGAAAAATACTTTAAATCCTAGTGGAATCTTTTGCTGTTTGATCTCGTTTTCATTTAAATGAATTTCGGTTACCTCATGGCTTAAAGACTGGTATAACATTAAAGAAGAAGTGTACAGTGATTCATGTAAAAATAAAATAATGAATCCCAGCTTCGTGAAAGCTTGCACGGAGTGTATAAGCAGAAAGTGCGAGTAATTACGATTGTGTTATTGTCGCCCCGGTGTATTTGGAGTCCGGGTCCGATACTTGATAAATCCCTGGTCTTCAATAGTCTTCGTAGCGTTTTCAATAGTCGATCTTTTCAGTTTAATGCTTCTGAAGTCTTCTGGGGAAATGGAGTCGCAGTTAGATTTGACCCATTCGAAAAAAACCATTTTAAGTTATGATGATGAGGAGTCATCCTCACGTTCTTCAAAAGATCAAGAGCTTAGACGGGACTGTAGCCCTTCTAAAACTGGCCAATCCGGAACAATAAAGAGGGGATCCCACACATCAGATTCATCGAGCAAATCCAAGTTCTGTAGTATCCGCATTATTTTTGGCAAGAAATGAGAGTGGAGATATAATTAAGAAATGCACAGAGATATCGCATATATCCAGTAATATAACAGAAATATATCAAAGATGCAACCATAAACACAGAGATACAGTAATACACGATTTCTATTAATGAAAGAAATGTACAGAAACTATAAAAATACATAGTGAAAGACTAACTAGAATGGTGGCAGCTTATCTCTCAAGAGATGTGACATAGCATTATAGGAACATTATATTTTAAATAATTAGAAAAATAAAAAATTATATCAAGAGGTTATTTATATATTTTTTTTCATAAGAAAAATAGTTTGATATTTAAGAGATTCAAGTGTGTTTAATAAATATCAGTTTAGATTCATCTTAAATCTTAATCTATCAAATATCTATAAGCAACAAATTTTTTAAAGTTTTTTTTATTATTATCATTTTATTGAAAATAATTAATAATAAGTAAGTATATAGTATATGTACATGTGTAATATGTAATAGCTAGTGAAATTGTTTTTTTTTTTTTTTTTTATACTAGGGGAATCGGTAACAACGGCAGTATCGTACTCGCGTGACACGGGGTCGAATCCTGCTGGCTCCCTTATAAACCCTAGGGAGAAACGCACAGCCCGCAAGCACGCCCTCCGAGTAAATCGGGGTGAGAATCGACCTTGAGACCTCATTTTACATAATTCCTTCCATTTACACGGCACTTGCCAATTGGTCTACACCCCTGCGGGCATGAAATTGTTTTCTTTTATTTGAGTCAATTTTTTTTTTATTATTGTTATTTTCTTTAATTGAGTGGACTTTAATTTTTTTTTAACATAATATTAATGCTATAACATTTCTCTCATATTAAATTGTAAAGAACTTAAGGACTCTTGATACAATTAATTAAAAATATAGTGTACTTATATTTAATCTTAAAAATATATAATTAATTATCATAATTGTTATAAGTAGATTTTATATCTTCTTTTTTAAAAGATCATTAATAAATATAACATAACATGTTATACAAAATAAAATAAAAATTATAGCATAATAATCCTTCACAAATATTTATATATATATTAATAGAATATAACATGTTATACAAAATAAAATAAGATTTATGCTATAATAATTATTCACAAATATTTATATATATAAAATAAAATAAAAAATCATAAAATAATTTTGAAAAATATAAACATTAATTAAAATCAACTTACATAAATCAATATTAGTTTTTGAAAAATATCAAACATTATTTAAAATCTACATACATAATACATAATATTATTTATATATAAATTATAATATTATTTATATATAAATTATTTGAGTATAAATTCATTTTAATTCTAAACATTAAGAGATTTGGATTTGGATTTCAATTATATTTCCATTTTTCTCAATACTCATAAATATAGAGATAAAATCCATTTTCTGTAATAAAATAAAAAATATAATCTTTATATTTTTTTTTTGTTTGTTAATTTGTGCGTGGCTTGAGAAACCGCGACTCAGGGGCATCTAAGCCGTCAAAATCGGGCATCTAAGCCGTCAAAATCACCCGGGGATCGCACCCGGCCTGAGCCACACCAACCCTTAACATGGTTGGATTTTTTGTCCCCGCAGGTTTCGAACCGATGACTTTAACATCACGGAGTAGCTTAACAACACACTTCGTCACCAACTGTCCTACACCTCGGGGACAAATATAATCTTAATATTATTTTTAATATTGAAATAATATTTTCTAACCATTTTTTATAATAATATTTCATTTTAGTTATCAAAATTTTAATATGATTTTTTTTTTTAATTATATCATATGTATTATCTTTTATGACTAATAAGATTTTTTAGAAAAATGAAATGCATTATACTGAATATTCTTTAAAATGTTATTTGCAAGTTTAAATATGGTGTAAATGAAAGTACCATGATCTGATTATTATGCTTTGGTTTTGGTTATAGAGAAGCTCTTCAATAGTAGTTAATATGAATAGTAGTTAATTTATGAAGTTAGGTAATTTTATGTCTTATATTATTAAGGGTAAGGAACTTAAATGAAATAGTTCTCTTTCACAACTTCGTGTGGATAATAAATTTTGAAAATTCGTTCTTCCCAAGGTGTACTTAATTTAGTTTTGGAACTAATTTTTCTATGGGAATCATGACCATTGACCTTAATTTTGACATTGTTGATTTTGTTTTATTGTTGAAAACAATAATTTTGATCAATTTTATAAAATCTTTGTAATATTTTTTTTATTTTTTATTAATGATTTCATTCTCATTCTATAACTTATATTTAAATTAACAGAATTAATTAATATTGTGTATATTACTAATTTGTTATATTTTTGTGTTATGTTGTGTTTCATAGTTAAGACAAACTTTAAAATATCAACTCCAACATTTTTAAAATTTGTGATGACTATTGGTGATACTTAAATAAATAATATAGAGCTTACATTTTATTTTAAACTGAAACTCTTAAATTATAATATAAAAAGTTGTACCATAGTTAAAAATGAGATTACATCATACTTCATGTCCAAAAAATTTAAGAAAATAAATAGCTCCATGCATGAAAAATTCATAAATTGCATGAAAAATTCATAAATTACATATATAATTGGGGAAAATTCACAATACTTCAGGCACATATAAAGAATTAAATAAATGCCTAATTTTCTAATAACTTAAAAAAATTAGCACAAAACATAATAGTTGAAAACCTCCTCGAAAGCCTACACTTCATGGGATAGAGTCTTTCTTTCCAAACTCCATACCATCAACCAATCGATGCACCATGTCCTCTTCCTTTAAATCCCTACACATTATTTGGTTGGAAACCCCTAACTAGGCTCCTTTGCTCAAATTCATAACCATATTTTTCCGTAGACTACATTCCTCTTTAAGAATAGCTATTTGTTGTTTTTTCTACACTAGGGCATCCATAATTGAATCAAATTGATAAGTTTTCTAATAATACTACTATCTTTCGAATGGAGCAAAACTCCAGAATTTTTATTATTGAATTGATAAAAAACTAAGGAAGAACAATTTTCCTTTTTTGGAGTATTCGGTCACTTTATCTCTATTTAGAAATTTCCAAAATCATTGAAAAGTCTCCCAAAATAATGGATTTTGACCTTTTTCTTTAGCTCCACTCAAACCACTTCGAATTTATTTGAATCCTCCAATAGATTTCCTTGTTCTTTTTCCCATTACACATTGTCCAAATTTTACACTAAACTAATCTTCTAATTGTGTGTACCCTCTTGGAAAATTACTAATTTCCATTTTATAGAATTTTGGAGCTGAATTTGCATACCCTCCTCACTGACACTTTTTCTCTAATCCATTTTCCACCAGCTTCCTCAAACCTGTGTTTCTCAATGAAGTTCATAGGAACTTTGTTCATGCTCTTGATCTAGTTTTCCAAAAATTTGATTTTGACTTGTCTCACTCTTCGAAGGATTTTATTGGTCATAAAATCCAATAATATTATCCAATGATTGACTATCAACTCAATAATAAATTATTACATCGACAACTCTACTATGTATTAAATCGAAGAAAACAATCTTCCATCCCAATATTCAACTTTTCCTTTTGTTGTTGCTTCCATCTATTTATCTCTACACCTTTTTATGTCCTCAACTCCTTGAGGATACATCTCATCAAATGAAAAATGATGCAACCAATAATGCATGTCTCCAAGTTACATGTTCAATTTACATGGTTTTGTATGTTCAAACATACTTTGTTTCTTGATCACCATTATTAATTTCTTGAATCAAAATGACAATTTAGTAATGAACACTTCATACCTTTTTGTAAATATTTCTCCATGATCATGCACCAATGATCAATTACTTCAACCTTTCTATCATACTCCAATTGAATCCCATATTTGTTATAATCGCAAAGCTCCATACTTGCATCATTGCAATCTTGCATAACCCATTTCACGACTCCATGTACTCCTTCATTTGAAGTATCTCCAAGCCAACTTATGACATTCTTCATGTATAATTTTTTTTTCAGAATGTTGTCTCAATTCTAACTTTTTTTTCATCTTCTTCTGCACCTACAAATATATGCTTAAATAAATAATTTGTTTGAAAAATAAAGGCTCTTCTTCTCTCTAGATGCTTCAAGTATCTCTTCCTTGGTATGCATTCTTGAATATAGTTCAAGACTAATTCAGTCTGCAATATTTGTGTAGTATTTCTTAACCTTGGATTGATTAGCCACTCTTCTAGAAGTTTTAAATCCTCGAAATAATTTATATTCATTGCATTTGAGTGTTATTCTTCAATTTCTTTGTCCTTCTTATGGTTATCTTCATAAAATAGTTATTTCCTATTCATTGCGAGGACAATATTTTGTGTTTGTTTGTCTTCAACACCTCAACTCTTTGAATATGGATGATCTTCCTTTTCACTACTTTTATGAGAGAATGTTATCTCTTTGTATGTTATGATAGATTTATGATTTTATCTGTCTTCTATGTATTTAAGAGGTAATTCTTCATCTTCCTCTTCATTTATGATAGCTTCTAGTGGATACCTATATTCATAACCTACAATCACATACAATTCATTAGTCTTAAAAACATAATACTCTTGAGTATTTGTTGATGCTTCTGGAACCATCTTCATTTATTGGACTAAAATCTCGAAGCACATCCTAAGGTATTCATTATGAACCTCGGTTTCTCCATATTCATCATATTCTCTAACAATTTGTCCCTTCTCTAGTTCACAAATTTGAACTGCTTCTTCCTCTTTCAAAGACTTATGTGCATATTAATATCTATTGAATCTCTCCTCTATGTTCATCTAGACACTCATCATGTGTATCAACTTCCTAGAAAATAATTGCAAAATAGTCCATTTGACTGTTCTCCTTAGATTCCATATGTAGCTATGGTCTTCTACATTTTCCTATAGCAACTCTTTCAACACACTTGATATTTCCTTTAATTGATCTATATCAATGTCAAACTCTTTGACATTTATCTTTCTATGGCTTCTTCCTGAACTCTTGATGTAACTATTCATAGTCATTTTTATCTATCTAATCTTCATAATGCTCAATAGTGAGTTGCAAATAGACTCTGCGGTAACATGTCTTTTTCACCTTGATACAAAATACCTCACCAAGTTTCTCTCCTAAACCTGGCCTTTTTGTATATATGATTCTCTCTAATAGAAACCTCTAATATTTCTCTACTCCTCTAGGCTTCTACGTTTTTACTCAC
Source organism: Picea engelmannii (assembly GCA_009831015.1). NCBI lineage: Eukaryota > Viridiplantae > Streptophyta > Pinopsida > Pinales > Pinaceae > Picea > Picea engelmannii. The sequence goes on along the minus strand of ML792292.1, from coordinate 545,462 downwards.
AATATCCTAAGAGCACCATCTTCTCTTCTCCAACTTCCAAAAGTTGTAGGGATTCTTCCCAAATGGTATTTTTTGTTGCTAGATATAAACACATATGCTCTATCCATAATTAATTGTAAAACATAAATACCATGTTTACTTACCATATCTCATCTAGATTTGCATCTTCAATCTACATCTTCAAAAGTTTCTTCCATCTTCATCTAATTCTTTTTTTCCTTATAGGTCTTGACCTGCTCTATTTTCTATTCCGAGTCCGTCTTTCTTATGTCCTAATAAACCCGTGATATTCCTTGTTCAAACATGTAAAAATAAATTGGTATAATAACTTAACCAAATTCAAGAATTTTATTGCTCTAATACAAAAAAATGATGGTGTTGGGTCAACTTTAAACCCATATTATCCCTTTCGAAAACCTCTTCCTTAATTGGCTCTATTCTCTCATTTAACATTACAATTAACTAGCCACCATGACCATTGGGTCATTGTACCATTAGGGATATTTTTTAACCGGCCATCAGGACCTCGGGTACAAATAACACACCTTTTAGATGTTCACCCTCGTATTCTTTAACTGACCTCTAGGTCACCAAGATTTATCTAGGATCATATTCACCCGCACTTAACTTCCATTATGGTTAAAGGTCTGTTAGCTAGCCACTGACACACCAGAATATAAACCCATCAGGGTATTAGAGATTGGTGTTTTCGAGGGATTTAAGGTTGGTCTAGTTCCAATATTTTTGGTTGTTGATATCTGATGATGATCAAAAATCATATATTTTCTTCTAAACACATACTCTAAATCCATAGAGTTCTACTCTACGATTGCTTCAATTTTTTTCTTCAATTCATTCTCCACTAGATTCCTCAGACTTATGTTTTTGAATGAAGTTCATAGGAACCTCATTCCTTCTTTCGATCTAGTTTGTCGAAAGTCATATTTCAACCTATCTCATACTTTGAAGGATTGTCTATGTCATAAACACCTAGAATGTTATCCAGGGATTGACTATCGACTCAATAATAAATGATTACAACCATAACTATACTCTTCATTAAATCGAAGAGAAAACACATTAAAAGAGAGAGAGCAATACATTGTGATGGAGGCATAATATTTGGATCATTAACAAAAATCTATACATAAATTATGTAAATTCATAATTTCCTTGTACCCTTCTACTTTCCCGATTACATAGTTCTAGGTGTTTCTCTTCCTTGACCACCTATAATCCATGCCCAAAGATTACATAAATACATGGAAGGTAAAAACCTCCATATCTAACAAATCCTTTTCTAATCCATCAAACTTGCAACTAATTACTATCAATATCCTTTAACTCTATCAACTATCTTGACTCGCTCAAAATTCTTGATCACATATATACAAGGATCAATAGTATTGAATCCTCCACACATAGGAGAATCCACATTACCCAACTAGTTACTCGAATAAGCAATTTACATGATGATTAGGAAAACAACCCCTATCCTTTTATAATCATACAAACTTGAATTAAGGGAACCCACTCCCTTTGGTAAAGTCTTGTTTGACCTTCTAGATGTTAAAAGTTGACTTTGAGGAAATTCTCCTAAATCATACTTACACCTATAATTTCATGTGATTCAGACGTCATCCACTCCTATGATGGACAAAATAAATTTCATGCTCCACTTATATTCTCTATTCTTTTTTAACAAAAAATTTAGTCTACTAATGTGGCATGACACATAGTTGTTGATGTGGAAGTGATTACTACATGTCATTTTCTGGTTCTTCCATAACATATTATCTTACCTCCATATCACTTTCTTCATGTTTTCATTCCCCCTTTAGTTAATCGTTTATCCACATGCATACATACATACATACTTTAATTTTCATGATCCTATGGTGATGTCTCAACTGAGCATGTGGCATGTATCTATTTATTATGGAGGTTGAACCCTTGTAACCATTAAAACCAACCCTTTACCTCCATAATATAAAATCGTCAAAACACACGATGTTTCCTCAACAATTGTGGATGTCAAGGTGTGGTTTCCAAAACTAGTGATTGAGTCTCCACAATTTTGACTTACCATCATTGCGAAGGAAAACATCTATTTTCAACTACCACCCATTGGTGCTCTACAATACTGCCATAATTTTTATTATGTAACTTGTGTACACCCCACAATACCAAAAACCACTCATCCAAAAAAAACATATGTTCATACACCATAGATTTTCTACATGTTATGTGGTTTCCATCTATAATCCTAATTCCATATAGGTTCTTTCACATCATTGTACTGACCCATGTCATAGTTTTAGGCTCCATGTCATGTTTTTGAGGTTTTTCTCCATAAATAATAAATGTGTGTCTATGTGTGTGCATGTGTATATTTCAATGTATATATTTCAACTCCACATTGCCACTTGATCTCTAGCCATGATATTTTAAATTCAACCACCATGAACATAAGGCATGGTCTTTGCAATTGGACCCCCTAATCAATGTTTTTATTCTATGAAGGAATTCCAAACCCAATTCTTGGAAATTATGGGTCAAATAGCAACCGATTAACCTATACTAACATCCACTTAAATATTGGAATCATGAAAAACCATTTTTTTTTATTAAGTTTGAACTTCATAACCATAATTCGTAACACCTCCACACCGTGTATATAATTCATCAAAAATACCATCTAGTATTTTTTTTTAAAACCACAAATTCCTCCATCATAGTCTTATAATGGATTCTTTCATGGACATTTTATCAAACGCTTTTCCTATAGGGTATAAGTGTTTCTTATACAGACTAGTTTCTATCCCATATATCCCTAGTTTTGTAACTAGTGTCTCTAACTATATAATATTGTAACATACCCGATGACCTCTATGCACTATTGAGGCTATGGGGTGCTCCATAACTGCATAAAAAAATTATTTGATACCATTCAAAACCTTAATGATCTAGCATCCAACCATTATGAAATGCATGCATATTAATGAAGAGTTATGCAAACACAATTAAAAAAATTATTTAATTATGAGCTCATAAATGTAAATGAAAATTAATACATACATTCAAAATTGAAGAAACAAAAAAATCTTAACTATATAAGATGAACATCAATAATTTGGAATGTTCATAAACAAATCAAGAAAACTTATTTTCTACAAATGTTCACCAATTGGTTGTAGAAGAAGGATGTTACTCCCAACCATAGGCTATCTATTACACCTAATATCTTTGTAACAAATTCAACACTCCATTTGAGGCTATAAATCCACTGGGGATAATTCCTATGGCATAGATCTAGCTTCGCTCATGTAGCCAAATTTCTAGAATTCTCACTTTAGTTTCCACTATAACAATCCCAAAACAAAACAAATCGTCTTCCCTCAACCTGCAAAACCCCTAGGATTGAGATTCACTTTTTTGATAAATAGTCTCTCAGCCTATCCCACTTCCTTCTATGGATACAACATTGTCTGGCCGAAAATATCTATATTGGGATTCCATGGATTATCAATTGTAAGTAATTCTCGTTAATATCAAGAGTTACCCCTTCACACAATAACATTTTTCTTATAATATCATGGTTGTAATTATTCATAATGTTATGGATGTAAAATTATGGCATCCCAATTTTTGATCAAAAATTGAAGGGAGCATAAATGGGAATAAAGAAATGACTTCCATGCCCAAAAATCATGCAAAGGAGAGACCATATGCCTTCTTAATAAGTACAAGCATCTCACTTTGGCAACTAATATCAATGTTAATAATAATCATAAATCAAACTTTTAATGAATCTAAGGTAGAAATAAAATATTGTTACTCCCACGTATCCTCCTAAGCCCCCTTTCTTTCCCATCTCGTGGATTAATATCCACTATTCTTTGTCCTTCTTCTTTTGCAACCTATGATGTATTTATAGTATAACTCAATGTAAAATTTACTAGTCACCTATGTCCGACTTATATCCTTTTTATCATATACATATATACATTAATAATATGGGGATCCAAAGTTGGGTATTACAATATTCCTACACATTATATAACTCCTTGTATGAGATACTTATAATTAAAATAGGGAAGTGTGGACTCAACATATAGTGCGATGAGTAAACCAAATTCCTACCCTATAGATGCATTGTGGAATAGTGCATGCATCTTCTAGAGATTTAACTATGTGTGAGTTTTTCGAAACATTTGACGTTTCAAGTGGACACTCCACCCATCATCAAGGAAAAATTAGTTCCCATCATCAAAGACAAATTAGTTTATTTGTCCCTAGTGATGGTTCAAGTGTCCACTCGAAACATCGGACATTTTGAAAAACTCACACATGGTTAAATCTCCATAACATGCATGCACTATTATGGTCAACTGTGAAAACCTACATACACGCATTGTGGAATAGTTTAGTAGTGGAAAATCTGAATTATAAATTATGTTAGGAAAGGTGTGTCACACACCTTGAATGCATACATGTGTGTTACTCATGTGTGTGCATGCATGCAAACTTAGAATATTAAATCAATGACTATATGCAAACCTGGTGTATTAAATCAAAGAAGACATGCATGAGACCTATTCAATAAATGCATGCAATGTGTCTTGCATAAGGAACAACTGATGCATGGAATTATTTCTATATATTGAGTGTTTGTATTGTATTAGAGGTGAATTATTGGATGTGTTAAATGTTCCTAATTACTCATATTAGGAGTGATTTTGTGTAAAAGTATTGTAACATGTTGTTGAATAATATATTAATATATTTTTTTGGAGTGGGGATTTTCCCCCAAAAGGGATTTCCTTGGGAAATCATTGTTTCATGGTTTGATGTTCTTATATTCTACACCTCTATTTCCTTTCATTTGATATTAGACTTTGGTTACCTCGGATGTTAGGTGTTACATACAAGGCTTTTTTAAATCTAATTTATGTTTGAGAAATATATTGTATAGAAAGAAATCTCATTTTATGAAAAAGGGAAAATAAATTAAGACTACAAATAAAAAGGTTTAATAGAACTAAATTTGAGATGTGGAGGCTCAAGGTGGAGGTATGTTTTGTAGATCAATACCTATGGGTTGTAGTATCCAAGAAGAAATCTTCTCCTCAAAAAAATGAAGTTTGGGAAGCATGAGATAGAATGGAAAGAAGCTTTATTAAAATCTATTTGGACAATTTAGTGTTTTTATATATTTTTGAGGGAATCATTGCAACAAAGCTATGAAAGAAATTATGGGACTTGTACCAAACTAAATCCTTGGTAAATAATAAATTTCTAGAAAAACACTTACACTTCTTGAGAGTCTATAATGATGATTCAATATCCAAAAACGTGAATGTACTTAACACAAATCTGGATCAGTTGAATTCAATTGGAGTAAATATGGAGGAGGATGATCGTATGATGAATATTCTATGTTCTTTCTCATAATCATGGGACAACTTTGTAATCGCCATTGGAAGCATTCCAAATAAATTGGTGCTTGATGAGGTTATGGTTGATTTATTCTAAAAGGAGATTAGGTCGAAGGAGTCTAAATCCACCAAGGAGGCCTTTCCTGTTTGTCAAATATAAAACAATAAGGGAAAGAAAAGGTTGGAGGGAATATCAAAATCCTATGGGGGATCTAATTCTAATGGAAATTCCAAGGAAACATGTTGGAACTATGGAAAGTTCAGCTATTTTAGAAGAGACCAAAAGGAATAAAAATCATGAGTAAAATAGTAATGACTCTCACAATGAATCTAAAAATATTTCCAAGTGGATGTTGAATATGAAATTGCCATAGCCTTGGTGACCCATTCATTTCATAGTGCATGGTTAATAGAATCTAGAGCTTCGTTTATCATTATTTCTCGTTGGGAGTGCTTTTCAATGTATGAGAAATATGGCGTCAGGGAGTTATACCTTGGTGATGATTCTCATCTCAACATAGTTGGTCATAGTGGAGCTTTGATTATATTCCCTAATTGCTGGGGGATCAATAGATTTATGCACATTATGTGATTTGCATGGAACTTACTATTTCTATCAAAACTTAATGATGTGGGTGTGTAGGATATTTTATCTAATAAAGGGTGTAATATGGTGCAAGGAAATATATGCTTCATGAAAAATATGTTCTTGTGGGAACATATTTTCAACTTGATGCATGCTTCATTCGCTTCAATTGTTCTTAATTTATTGCAACAAAGAGATCTGAAGAAGAGACACCTTTGTCATCATAACCAACAAACAAAACATGGTCTTTTTGTTGATTCTTATGCTTCCCAGGTATTAAAAGGATATCTTTCTTTAGAGAGAAAGTGGCATTCATAGAAGGAAATGTTATAACACTTCAAAATGGGCCATATAAGTGAGAACAAAATAAGAATCTTGAAAAACTGAAAATGTGTTAAGGGGTTGAATAATTGTGCTATTCAATTATATTTTTAAAATTATAAATAAATGATTATAATTTTTTTTTCAAAACATATATTATATAATTTAATAAGTAATAATAATTAAAAAAAAATTGTCTTAAAAACTTATAGGAAATAATATTTTTATTTTGAAATTTATCAAATTTAAAGATAAATTTTTCACCTAAAAATATTTATCAAATAAATAATAAAATTTCAAGCAAATATTAGATTTTGAAAATTATTAAATTTAATAATAATTTTTACTTATTTATTTAAATTATAAAATTGAATAATAATTTTAAATGATTAATAATTAATTTTATAAATAAAATAAATAAAAAATAATTTCAGGAATAAAATTATTATCATCATCAATATCAATATTTTCAAAATAAAACAATTTCTACATCATTTATCATGTAACAATATATAAATGATAAAAAACTAAATATGAGTGTTCAAATGAAAACCTTACATGCTAAGAATTAATCACTTTTATTTTCATTTAGTTATAAATTTATAAAAAATTCTATATAACTAATCCTAACCAACATCTCTTTCCTAATCTGAAAATACTCAAATAAATCAATCATTTTCATTTACATTTACATTTAGTTACAAGTTTATAAATTTTTTTATATAACTAGTCATAACCAACATCTCTTTCCTAATATGAAAATACTCAAATATAACTAATAAAACCACTAACAACTATAATTATCATGTATATAGATTCAAATATAATAATTTCTAAATCTAACAAATTTATTATTGAATAAAACTTAAATAAAAAATCTCTACCATTAAAATTAAAATTATATTATAGTCAACTAGTATCAACTAGAGTGTATTAATGTGAAAATCATCCAAAACCTAAGGTAGTAAATTCAACCAACAACGTTGCTTATCATTGCATAAAAGTCCAAATCTGACTTGACTTTGGACTTTTATTATTATAGAGATAAATGTCCAAATCCGACAGCTCCAAAATGTACCAAATCTAATAAAGTTATTATTGGTTAACTAAAACGTGGATAAGGTGGCCATAGTCGTTGGTGTTTCTTGGACATCGACCAACAAAGTATACCTATCAGTGACGTATGAGACTTGTTATTATATCTCGACTCGACCGAATACGCGAAGTGTAGTTGAGAGAACAACCACATGGTGCCGCATATGAGACTTCAATTACATTTAGAACTCCCCGAAACATGTTGGTCTACCGACCACATGGTGCCGCAGCAAGAGTGTACCTCTCGACTCGAGACGTATGAGACTTGTTATTATATCTCGACTCGACCGAATACGCGAAGTGTAGTTGAGAGAACAACCACATGGTGCCGCATATGAGACTTTAATTACATTTAGAACTCCCCGAAACATGTTGGTCTACCGACCACATGGTGCCGCAGCAAGAGTGTACCTCTCCACGTGGCAAGAATCACCAGAGTGTATACCATGCAAGTAATATAAAGACGACAAAGTAGGAAACCGACCATAGACTTGAAGGACTTATCTCCTCTTTGCTCTTTGTGGGGCTGTGAATTATCTGATTTTATTCATTTCAGACTCATCTTCTCTTTGTGGAGTTGTGTGGGGTCTAGTGAAGTCACTTTCCGGAACTGTTGGAGAAGTTGATAACTGTTGGAGAAGAATGTACGTGTGAAACAGGAATTTGTGAAAAGCAACAGTGAAGAAATATCTTGAATATTTCTTTACTTGATTGTATAGGAAGTATCATAAATGCATAGCTTCGCTGTGATATGAAATGTTATATTCCATGAGTTTTAGAGTTTAAATCTCATCTATTTATTCGTATATGTAGAAGCGACATAAATATAATGATAGCTGTAAGAATCGACATTACAAAACCAACAGAATTACCAAGTCATAAAAAATATATATAATAAACATACGAGATAAATTTTCCAAGTCTCTTATTACTTTTGTTGGTAGTGAACCTTAGGTTTACCACTGTATGTTAAAGTGAGAGTTAGAGTTTATTTAAAAGTCCTTATGGCATTTTGGCATTCATGAAATCGCTTCCGTACTCTTAACTCATTTAAAACAAACCCATCTAACTTCTTTTCTTTTTCTAATAATTTTGTGAAAACATTTTAAAATTAACTTCCATTAGTTACATTCTCTTTTCTTCATCTCTTTGTTGTAATAAGTTGTTTTACTTAATATGAATACAAATGGTATTTTTTCTTTCTCTAATAATTTTGCAACCTTTTAATATTAGCTTCCATTCGTTGCATTATATTTCTTCCTCTCGTCGTTGTAATAATTTGTTTTACTTCATATACAATCTCTCTTCACTTTTTTCTAAATTTCTAATTTATTTTTAATTTATATACAATCTTTCTTCACTTTTTCTAAATTTCTAATTTATATTTAATTTAAATGAATTAAGTATTTTTAATTTATATACAATCTTTCTTTACTTTTTCTAAATTTCTAATTTATTTTTAATTTAAATGAATTAAGTATAATAAATCAATTTCTTTTAATGTAAATTTCTAATTTATTTTTAATTTATATGATTTAAGTATAATAAATCAACTTCTTTTGAATTTTAATAATTTTGAACTTTAAATATTAATATTGTATAATTTATTTCAATTTTTGGGGTGATCTAGAGTTTTATTTCTATACATAAATTAAAAGTAATTAATTTTTTTTTATTATAATTAAAGTTTATTAATATATTTTAAAATCATTTTTGAATTATTTTGAATTTTGATAAAACTTTAAAGTTTGAGGTAATCTCGAGTTCTATAGCTATATATAAAGAATCGCAAGTAAAATTCTAAAGAATCACAAGTAATCATTTACCCTCTTAAGGTTGATAGACCAATAGGTCGTAGTGAACGTTAATCATCATCATCATCAATATAAAGATTGTTATAATAAAATTGATTTTAAAATACAATATTTCAAATATATTATTTTTAATTGGTTAATTTAAAAAAAAAAATCAAAAAATATATTTTAATATATAAAACATTATATTTAGATAATTTATAATTAGTCTAAAAATCCATAAATCAACTTGTTTTATTGTAATATCAAGATTGTTATAATAGAATTGAATTTAAAATTCAATGTTTCAAATATCTTTTTTTTTAATTGGTTAATTTAAAAAAAAAAATCAAAAAATATTTTTTCAATATATAAAGCATTATATTTAGATAATTTATAATTAGTCTAAGAATCCATAAATCAACTTGTTTTATGGATTCTTAGACTAATTATAAATTATCTAAATATAATGCTTTATATATGATATTATTAAAAAAAAGTCAAATCAAAATTTAAGGAAAAAATGTGGTGTGATAAAGAGTTAGAGGGAAAAAGAAAATTAAGGTATTATAAAGATGTAATCAACCCTAATCTAGAAGATCAAAATTATCTATTGTAAAGAAAAAAATAAGCATTGCTAAGATAAGAACAAATTCTCATGAGCTCCATAGTGAAACTGGGCATTGGTCAATTCCTAAAACACCATGGGATGAAAGGGTGTGTCACCTTTGTCACACTAAGAAGGTTGAAGAAGAAAAACACTTTCTCTTAGATTGTCCAGCCTATACCCATATTAGATCTCATTTTCTAAATATTGATCACACTACCAACCTTCCTAACCTCTTAACTCAACAAAAGTATGGTGATCTTGGAAGCCTTCTCTTAATGCTTTTCGAGCACAGAAACAAAATTCTAAAGAATCACAAATAATCACTTACCCTCTTAAGGTATGATAGACCAATTAGGTCTTAGTGGACATTAATCATCATCATCATCATCAATATATTTAATGTAATATGAAAATTGTTATAATAAAATTGAATTTAAAATACAATGTTTCAAATATCTTTTTTTTAATTGGTTAATTTAAAAAAAAAAATCAAAAAATATGTTTTGAATATATAAAGCATTATATTTAGATAATTATAATTAGTCTAAGAATTCATAAAGATCTCAATCTTTACTTTTTACCTTAATATCATAATTATTTTGATTTTTTTTAATTGGTTAATTTAAAAAAAAAAAAAAAAATTATATTTTCAATATATAAAGCATTATATTTAGATAATTTATAATTAATATAAGAATTTATAAAAATTTCAATCTTTACTTTTTTACCCTAATATCATAATTATTTTGAAAAATAAACCCTAAATTTATTTTCACAAAAATGTTATTTAATTTTATAAATCATTTTGTAACCACAAAACCTTATATTTATTTTGAGAAAATCTCACTGCATGTTTCAATTTATTTCCAAACCTTATATTTATTTTGAGAAAATCTCACTGCATGTTTCAATTTATTTCCAAATTTAACTATTGGTTAAGGTTAATAGTTATTTAGAAAGTAAACATGACAAAATTATGTTTTCTAAAAATTTATCAGAAAAAACAATTTAAAGATATGTTTATAATATAATATACTTAATAATCAATGTTTTTGGGCATTCACTTCTTACATACAATATATATAATTACTTGTGAAATCTCAACATTTCACAACAAAAATAAAAATTGGACATGTCTTTTTAGTAGTGAAATATGAAATACATATCTTAGTTGGTGAAATTACTATATCCAAGTAAACAAATTCAAGGTTAATAACAGAAGCACTAAGACCATGAAAGCATTTAAAATCAAATTGAATCTATTTCTGCAAACTTTAACATTATTGACTCTTACTGTACTATAACAACAATTATGACAAAACTATTTGGAAGGGACATTGCCACTACAATAACACTTGTTATATTTAACCCATTGCCCACGATCAAATGCATTTCTAACCATTCAATTTAATATTTATCAAAAAACTATTAATGAAAAAAAAATGCAAAGTTTTAGTTAGTTTTATGTTCACATGTTATATTTTTTAAGGTTATTGTTGATACCATATTTTGTGGTATAAAAATAGCCATATCTACCTATTTCTAAACCCGTTTCGAGCTATTTTGGGTATTTTCCCATCCATTTCGGCTTAATAAAGGATTATAAGGTAACTTATGGTTTTGTTTTTTATTTTCATTTAACAAGTCAAAATATTAATTTTTTTAGTATTTTACTAGTCATTAACAGAAAAATTAGGTTCATGTAATCACTTTGTGGTTAGCATGTTTGCAGGATAGCCTAGCCAAATTAGAGAGAGGGGCTTTTCTCTCGCAATGTCTAGACCAATGAAGATGAATTTGAAAATTATGAGACATGGGTTTTGTTCAGAACATGCCCAATTAAGTTCTTGATTAGCATGTTTTCTTGAAAAAGGTGTGATTTTGGAGAGTTTTCTAAAAATTTAATACCCATATTTGTGTTTTTTGGATTTTTCCATGATTTTGGTATGAAGAGAACACTTTAGTGCCACCTTCTATTCCACAAACTGATTTTCTACCATTAGAAATGTGACAGTAGAAGGTTGAAAGAATTATATTTCATTTGAAATTTTAAAGGTTAGGATAGATTGCACTTTCTAGATTTCAATGAGTAGTTGATTATCATATTCAATTCTGGATTTACTTATCACTTTGTATTTTGAAGTTAATTCTCTCACATACAATAATTGTGCCTCACAAGTTTATAGACTTCCAAATTTATAATTTAATGTCTTAATTTATGGAAGTAAATTAAACCAACAATACATTTTCAAAGAAATATTATTCATTGATTATTAATATAATTAAATAATTAATTATCCACTTTATATCTAGTTTTTTTTTCTTATTTTGTAAAATAAAAAATACCTCATATTTTTTTATTTATATCGTTGTTTTATGTTTTATTT
>ML792292.1:420858-486455 GCA_009831015.1 Picea engelmannii | reverse complement strand
ATGAGATGTGATTTACATTGCTATGATGTCTAGGACTGATGAGCCCCTGGAGGGCGTAGCTTTTGATGTGCAGGACCATGCCCGACGGACAGGTACCAGAGGATCGGTGCACATGGGGAGATGATTAGTTCGGACCTCCATGGCGCTGAAGAGCCCACTAGATGGACGTTGGGATGGAAGAGGCAGGACAGAGTGGTGACGATCCCTTGCATAGAGAAGAAGAAGGATGCCCTCATTTGGACGTTTTGGCAGAGACCTAGCCTATGGGGATCAGCCCCTTATCAGATGGGACGTTGACCTTGATGATCAGGATGCCACCCAGAGTAGCTTGGATGATTGTTGGAGCATGTGGCAGCATGCTGGGCTTCTTTGGCATGCGTGGCAAGTTGCAAGAGCCCCAGGAGGGGCAACATCTTGCCCAGTGGATGATGATTATGCCCCAACAGGGCCAATGTCTCCCCTTTAGGGGCCTGACGTCTCATTATTACCTCATGTTTTGGCATTTTAGCATGTAAAAGTGACAAATGATTAAGATATTGTAATGTTAGCCTTGTCGACTATTTTATTGACCTATTTTGTAAATATAAGGTCATGAGATCATATAAATAGAGGACGTTGCCTCTCATTTTTATCATAACATAACTTGCTCTCATTGAGAGATCATTTTTTAGCTCTTGTTCTTGGTTCATCTTCTCTTGGACTGAGGCGCAACCTCTTGGAAGGACTATTTTTTGGCAAGTGGTGCTTTTATTCATTGGAAGGTTTACAACTAGGGTGTGGATTTTGCTTTCTTCATGATCTTGTAAGTGTATTTCATCAAAACTTCTTGAATGAATGGTTATTGATTTTACATTTGCATTAATTGTTATCTTGTTATTATTTTCTTAATCCTTGAAACCCTAGGGAGCCTACACACAAGTAGGTTGAGGCTTCATGTCCCCATGAGTAAATCTTTAAGCCATTTGATTTGAGAAGGTTTAGCCTAGCCATAGCTACACTAGCCATCTCTTGTCTTGAGCTAGTTTTAAGCATAAATTGAAGAAAGAAGGCGTCCTAGGCCTAATTGAATTTACACCTAGGGTTTGCTTCTAGGGTTTTGAAAATCCTTGCCATAGCAACACTTTTCAGCCATAGGTTTATGCTCTTAAGCTAGCCGTTTTTCCAAGGAAGTCTTAAGGAAAGGAGTGAAAGTTCTAGGCCTAGCTTTAGCTACACTTAGGTAAATCTTTCCTTTTTAGGGTTTAGGGTTGGTGGCCTTGCCATAGCAACACCATCGAACCCTAGCTCTCTTGTCTTTGAGTTTAAGTCCTCCCTAAACTATTAGTCTCACTTCAAGTTGACTCCATTAACCCAAGGCACTAGTCTATGAATGATTTTGAAGCTTGTTATGTCTTAAAATTTTCTCAAACTACCTTCAATTTGAAACCCTAACTAACCTAGTGTCTAACCCTAGCTAGTTTGAACCTAACCCTAATAAGGTGACGTCCTGGCTGATTTTAACTTTTGTTTGGATAGAAAGGTGCGGCCTAGTCTCCTTATCATAGCCGTGGAGTTTGTTTACCATTTTGCTGGTTGAGTTTGTCAAAACATCACTCCTAGGCTAGCTAACCTACAAACAACAGAATTTATATAGGGCTGACGTCACACCCTTTTGATCTTTGTTTATATTTGCAACGTTGTGACATTTGGCAGCTCCTTTGATAGACATTGAGTTAATAATTGCATCTGTAAGCTAATTTGCCAAAACGTTTTTCTCTTTGTCTTACTTTTTGACCTATTGATTAAGGCTGACGTCACACCTGTAGCAGAATTTATATAGGTGACGCAGCAACTTTATGTGTGTGAGCTGATTTGACATATTTATTGCATTAATGATATCATACAAGGTTTTAATAGTGCACATTGAATGCTCATTGTCTTTTATGCTTTATTGAAGAAGTGATATCAATCATATGACTTTGTCTAGCCATCATTGACTTCGTCAATAATAGCATTTGATCATTGGCTCATATATATGTTAAAGGATAGTCATTGATTTCATGAAGTACTAATCCACTGCAAGCATATTCTAGTTTTCTTTGTCTTGTCTCGCAAACAAGTGCATCCTCAGTGGATCTTTCTCCTTGACTATTTCATTTGGGCAGAAATCTGTGAAAGGGAACTTCTTTGACTTGGTCCATTACCCTTTAGCCCTTCATTAACCCAGATTGCTTAGGGACGTCTCCCTTGGACTAGCCCTCCTAAATAGAAAGAGATCCCCATCGAGGTGACAGTGGGTGGGGAAACTCCTGTTACACCGGTTTCAAACCTTGACTCAAGCTCCTTAGACCTTTCCTACAAACCGTGCGATAACAGGTACTTGGTTTTGTAACACCTTAATGCGTTTGGTTTTACGCACTGTAGAGGTTTTTAGTTATTGGTCGTCATAGCCGTTGTGTCTAAGGTTGATGTGGTCCTTTAGCTTATAGGTGTTGTCTCTCTTGTGTCGGGCAGGTATTCATTTTTATTTTTCTATTGATTATCGCATGTTTCATCCAGTTGCATGATATGCTAGTGTGTTGAGTCATTGTTGTAGAGTAATGAAATTCACAATCTTTTGTAATTTAGATTTCACTCACCTATAGTACAATAATCATCATTGCTTCTTCATCATATGACCATTCTCGTTGCAAATATTTCCTTTATCACCATTTCCATGACCTTGTTCACAACATAGAATTAGCATCACCATCCTTATCCTCACTCTCATCCTCGTTGTTACCATCATTGTTTTCTTCATCATCTTCATCATCACTAAGGTCACTACCACAATGAATTAAATTGCAATGCATTTATACATAATTGTTTTATTAATAAAATTTAGATTTAACATATCTCCCTTATGAAAAGAATATAATGAATTTCACCAATTAATCAATTTTAATTCTTTAAACATAAAACACTTTCTTAGATTCATTTAAAAACAATTACTTATAATATAATTATAATATTTTCTAAACATTTAAACATACAACGGATTCAAATAATTAAATAGTTATAGAAAATAAATTATTTATAGTAAATAATTTATATTATAATTATAACCGAATTAAAAATATATAAAAATAAAAATGTTACATATTGCTTCATCATAATCGCCATCATTTATAAATATAATTTTTTATCATAAAATATTAAATCAACATGATGTAGGAGGATTGAAGTCATGTAAAATCATTTAGATAGTATGTCCTAGAGGGGATGACTAAAAACAAAGTGATAAAGACAATGTGATATGTTATCAAGGATGACAAATTTAGTGATGTAGATCACCAGGCCTACCTATGTAAGAAGAACATGCCTCTCATCCAAATAATTCCTAGCATTTAGGGAGGATTTTCGTTTTCTCCAACTATTGATTATTGTGTGTCTTGTTTTTGTTAGCATGATAAGTTAGTTAGTTAGTTTTTTTTGTTGTGTGCATTAGTATAAACTTATCTTCTGTTATCCATTAAGATATGTAAATTCTCCATTGAATCTATTGTATTCTTTATATAAATCAAATAGACAAGCATAATAAAACAAATCATCTTGTTTTGAGCATTCACCCACACATTATGACTTTCAATTAATTCTAGTAAATACATCTTCTTCCATTTCTAATTATCTCTCTAGGGAATTCACACACATAGACACATATATATGTATTAAGTCCTCATATAAGTGTCATTTTCCTTATTTATGTCTATATACAGATTCTACACATCCTTACATCTAGATAAGATATATAATATTATGTAAATATAGATGTAGATGTGTGGTGGTGTCTAGAATATTTTTCGTGATTAAAGAACCTCTTCTACAATCCATATTTCATTTGATCACTCATTTTTTTTGTCATTTATATTCAAGAATAAATTTTACTTAGTATACATAATAACACATGATTTTATTTTCCCTTGATACCTCCTTCATATCTATAAAAATGATCATTAGGGATTCCCTAACTATGTATAGCCATTAGATTATGATTTGTCACTTTCTTAGATTCCTAATGATTGTTTCCCCCTCGGGATAGGGGTAAATAAGGATATCATGTTTCAAGGACCATCGATAGCATACATGGAAATTCAAGAGTCATACTGAGAAGAAAATCCCAAAGTATCCCTCGTATTCATGTTGATTACTACTCATCACTAGCAGTAGAGCAACATCCACTACATCGACCTGGTCCCAAAAGACAACAAGTATTGGCTCATGAGGTAACAAGTCTAGTGTCATGGTAGGTAACAAGTCTAGTGTCTAGTGTCATGGTAAGTGTCACTTTAATATTTGAAGCATTTGAACATGTTGCAAATATTTTTTTCTTGATTATGAAACATTTTCTTGGAAATTTTACCTTTCTCTTAATTTCACCTTAGTAGTTGTCATTGTATGTTAGCAAGTTGGTCATCCTCAGAAAAATGGTTGTTACTGGGTGGTTCCTTGAATGGTCATTGTAACATTCCCATCCATACTTATGACTTTCCATCCTTCTTCCCCTCTATTTCCTCATATTTTGGGTTTCTGGGCTCATTGACCAAAGAAGGGATTGTACCTCATTTCATGGGAAGAAGGGGCTAAAGGCCCATAGGTGTTGTAGGTAGAAAAAGATAAAATCCAATTTAATCCTTCTATATGCATTCCCTCAAGTCTTGGTAACAATTAAATGATTCTCCCCAAAATGAAGAACCTGGAAAAGAATTCACATAATGAAATGTCTCACTTGTTGAGGAAATGCATTTTGTAGTGTCCCTTAATTTCCATTGCATATGAAACCATGTGTGTTTCTAGATTCAAGTGGCATTGTGGTACTCTTTACTTTCAATTTTCACATAGTACTCATCTTTTTGGACCTTAATCAATTAATGGAAATAAAAGGGCATGGAAAAAATTTACATTGTAAACAAAGGGAAAAACATCCTCTACAAAGGCACCCATAAACGATACAAGACAAACACTTGTATGGCAAGAACCCCATGCCTACAATTATTTTTCCAATCAATTCATACTCATTGCATGACCTATATAGGGACCTCTTGGGAAAAATTCATTGAATTTGGGATTGGATAACCCAATAGGGCACCTTGACACCCCTCCCGTACCTAAATTTGGTAAATTTTATAAGTTCTTTGAGCATGTTTTTCATTTGAAAAGGGGGGTTTCATGCACAAGTTTGCATGGTTATTTTATTATATGTGGCCTAATTGGAATGATTCATATGACTTGTGGACCCTTGGAGGGCATACTTGTTTGTCTTTACAAGACTTTTCCTAGAGGATGGGTGCTAGACACCACGTCTAGGGCACTATTGATGATGGGCATTGTGAATGGAAGATGAAGGACGTTTCCATTGGATGCATCTTGGCATGAATAGAGGATGTGATTCCACCCTTATCCGCTAAAACGTTGACCTATGGAGGCCTATATGTCACCCTCCTATCCCATGACATCACCTAGGGGCTAGGGTTTGATGGATTTGCTTGGTGGATTGATGGAGGAGACATTAGCATGGACATTGGGACATGAGAGACTGACATATGGCCTTTGGAGGTCCAATATATGGAATTTTCATCCTTGATATCACTCCTTTGAGCCTAGTGTCACCCTACTATGGCATGACATTGCCCTCTTTATGGTTTTATCTTATGTAAAATTATTTTTTTGTAGGGAAAATTGAGACGTCATACCTCTTCTGTAAAGACATGACTTTTCATTAGAGTATTTTGTTTTCTATTATTTCCCATATAAAGTTGGCTAGCCAAGCTCATTTCATCATGACATTATTTCTCACACAAGTGAGAGACACTTCTAAAATGTTTCCTATTTTGGGGATATTGGCTCTTTTACCTAGTTCGCTATCTTTTGGAGGACAAGCATGGATCATTCTTTGTTGATTTTTATATGGATGTGTTGCAATTAGGGTTTATTCTTGTCAAATCTTTCTGAAGCAAGTAGATTTCTGCAAATTCATATGAGTGAATTCTTATGGTAAATTTTACTTCTTCATATTGAATAATCTTGCTTGAAAAAACCCTAAGAGAGGAGCATAAGTGCTTTCTCCTCTCACAAGGTAGGTCCCATCCGTAAATTTATAAATGAAATCTGACCTAGAGTGAAGTTCCTAAGGCCCTAAAGTGATATCACTTTATGATTTTGGTTCTAGACTCTTCATTATAATTTAATTCAAGAACTTAAGAAGGGAGAAAATGTTTCTAGAGCCCAAAAGTGCTTGCACTCTAGCAATCCTTCTCTTTAAGGATTGAAATCTAAGGCCCTAATGTGCTACCACCTTAGATTTCAAACCTTGCCTCCTATATCTTAGTACTATCCTCTCCAAAAAATATTGTATTGATTTTGTAAAGGAATTTGTTAGCACCCAAAATTGGAGTGTCACTATAGGAATTTTAAACTTTTAGTAGTGAAATGAGTGGATCATTAAAGGAATTTGTTGCGGAAAATTTTAAGTTCTAGTAGTGAATTCAACAGGTCACCTAACAAGTTTTTCGCATGAAGATTTTCTTTCGAAGCCTCATTTATTGGCACCTAAATTTGATCTCATCAAAATCTTTAACCTTTTTCGCCAACTTTGTGTCAATTTCACCAAAACCTCCAAATCTTTCGTTAAATTTTGTTGAAGTCTCACATATATTGAAATTATTAATTACGTGAAGTGTCACAATATGTCAATGAATGTCAATGAGTCGTGGTCTAACCCATACTCTCTTATATTTCATTTGAAAATCCAAGTTAATAAAGTTATTATTTAAAATAATTTTTAATGGTTTTCTTATAATAATTTTAGAAAAATTTGGGTTTCGTACTCAAATCCTTAACAAGGTCTAAATCCAAACCTATAATTCTAGTTATGATCGAGTCCCAACACCAAGTGTCAATACAAGTGCCAAGCTCACAAGAATTGATATCCCAAGGTAGAAATCACCAATAATGTAATGCACTACGCGTCGGAAATGATATAATACACTTTCCTTTATAAAATGTGAAAATAATCTTATTTGTTTGCATATGGGATTGTTATCGCACAAGTTGTAGGTTGGGAAAATCCTGACCCAACCACCAAATGGCGACAAATTTCAGAAAACCTACCCACTATCACCTTAGGCAGGTATTCCTATCACTTTAGAGATAATAGAATCACCTAAAAGGGTGAATTTTAGTGACCTTGGGGAAATGAGGTGGAAAGTGAAGAGATTAAGGAAAGTCCCCCTATAGGTTAATATGGAAGATGTGGAAAGTCTTGGGAAATAATCTTCGTAATAGCCAAAGGTTGCCAATAGATAAGAACACTTGCAAAGAATGATGTACCTTCTCGAGACACAAGAACAAGCCAAGTATATATGTATAATGTTAGGTGCAAAGGAAAGCTAGGATTTCTTCCCCTAATTGTAGCAGTAAACAATAGTGTATATCAACAAGAAAGTAAGTATTGAAGCTGCTAAACAATTACTAAAAGTCCATGATGCAAGTGGTAAGCTAGATAAACATTAGTAATACTCAAGAATGAAAGAACAAGACTTAGTAATGAAACCATGTTATAATAAAAAGTGCTTGCAAAAATGTTTTGAAGCCTTATGTTTGTAGCAAAAAAAAACAAACATAACAGTTAATTATGGAAAAAAATATAACCATTAATTATTATAATGTTAAAAATATAATCATTAATTATTATAATGTTATTATAATCAAATAAAATTTTTTTTTTTTTTAATGTTCAATGAACTTAAAAATGTAATTTTTTATATAATAATGGTTAGAACCAAGTTATTATAGGAACATTATATTTTAAAAAAACAAAAAAATAAAAGATTATGTTAAGAGGTTATTTATATTTTTTCTTTGACAAGAAGAATAGTTTGATATTTAAAAGATAAGTGTATTTAATAAATATCATCTTAGAATCATCTTAAATTCTTATCTATTAATTTTTTAGAAAGATCACATTTCTTAATTATTATCATTTTATTGGAAATAATTAATATTTTAGATCTTGCCATAAATAAATATATAGTATATATACATGTATAACATGTAATAGCTAGTGTAACTGTTTTCTTTTATTTGAATCAAATTTATTTTTATTATTATTATTTTCTTTAATTGAATAGACTTTAATTTATTTTAACATAATATTAATGTTATAACATTTCCCCAATACTAAATTGTATAACACCTCATGACTCTTGATGTAATTAATTAAAAATATGGGGTATTTATATTTAATTTTAAAAATATTTAATTAATTATCATAATTGTTATAAGTAGATTTTACATCTTCTTTTTGAAAATATCGTTAATCCAAGATAATATGTTATAAAAAATAAAATTTATAATATATTAATTATTCACAAATATTTATATATAAAATAACTATTTATATATAAAATAACAATGTAAAAGAAAAAAATCATAAAATAATTTTGAAAATATATAAACATTAATTCAGATCAACTTACATAAGAAATATTAGTTTTTGAAAGATATTCAGCATTAATTAAAATCTACATACATAAGTTAGTTTTTGAAAGATATCAAACATTAATTAAAATCTACATACATAAGGAAATATTAATTTTTGAAAGATATTCAGTATTAATTAAAATCTACATACATAAGTTAGTTTTCGAAAGATATCAAGCATTAATTAAAATCTACATACATAAGGAAATATTAGTTTATATAGATATATATAAATGATTTGAGTATAAATTCATTTTAATTAAACTCTACATACATAAGTTAGTTTTCCAAAGATATCAAACATTAATTAAAATCTACCTCGAAATATTAGTTTATATAGATATATATAAATCATTCGAATATAAATTCATTTTAATTCTAAACATTACGAGATTTGGATTTCAATTATGTTTTGATCTTTCTCAATATTCATAAATGTAGAGATAAAATCCATTTGATCTAATGTTAATGTTAGTGTAACAAAAGAAAAAATATAGTCTTTACACTATCCCTAATTTTCAAAACATTATTTATAATAATGTTTCATTTTAGTTACCAAAATTTCAATATAATTTTTCTTTTTAATTATATGATATTTATTGTATTTTATTATTACTAAGACCTTTTAGAAAAATGAAATGCATCATATTAAATATTCTTTAAAATGTTATTTGCAAGTTGAAATATGGTCTAAATGAAATTATCATGATCGAATTATTATGCTTTGGTTTTGGTTATAGAGAAGCTTCGATAGTAGTTAATTTATGAAGCTAGGTAATTTTATACCCTATATTATTAAGGGTAGGGAACTTAAATGAAATAGTTCTCTCTTACAACTTTTATGTGGATAACAAATTTTAAAATTTTGTTCTTCCTAAGGTGTAGTTAATTTAATTTTGGAACCAATTTTTTTTATGGAGATCATGAGCATTGACCTTAATTTTGAAATTACTTATTTTGTTTTATTGTTGAAAACAATAATTTTGATAAGCTTTATAAAATCTTTGTAATATTTAAACCTTTTTTAATTAAAGATTTCATTCTCATTCTATAACTTATATTTGAATTAAGACAGTTAATCAATAGTGTGTATATTACTAATTTGATATATTTTTGTGTTTTGTTGTGATTCATAGTTAAGACAAACTTTAAATTCTCTTCCAACATTTTTAAACTCTGTGATGACTATTGGTTATAATTAAATCAATAATGTAGATGTAACATCCCGCTCTAGCGCACTGAGAAAACTTATTCTCTGAAGACACTTGCTCGCAAGTGATCCAGATTATTATGTTATTAAAACTTTTGATTTTGATTATGAGGCATTATGGGATGATGACATGTTGTATTACCTCTTTGACTTAGACAGGTGCTATTGACTCTGTTTTACTGAGTGTGCAGGGTTTTGGACCTTGAGGATACGGAGGCATCAATGAACCCCTTGGAGTCTGGATCGAGTCAGAGAGTGTGCTATTGGAGTTTGATTGATTTACTGTGATATTATTACATATGATTAGATGATATGATGTGGACATGTTGTGACATGATTTGTTGATGATGCAAGCTAACGATAGCTTGCCGACCAGACTCACATATGGAATAAAGGGGTCACACGTGACTACCAAAAAGGTTGAGGGAGAGGTGTGGACAATAGCCCTTCCATAGCCTACTAGCACTCTCGCCGTCGTACGAACTGTAGGTTAATGATTACCTAGTTCGAGAGGACCCACGATGTCATGAGGGCAAACTGTGACAATCGCTCACGATGATTCTAAAGGGCACACAATAAGGCGGGGGAATTATTCCTTAGAAGCCCTTAGTCTCCCACAAGTTCACCTATCAGAGTATTGACTCCAGGAGTTATTGATGTCTACCAATCAGTCAAGAGGTGAGTGGCACCCTTGGAGCATGTAGTGCGTCCTGAAGGGCACATCACGCAAAGAAATAAAGGAGGCGAGTGGCACCCTTGGAGCACGTAATGTTTCATGAAGGGCACGTCGCACCAAGAAACAAATGAGGCGAGTGGCACCCTTGGAGCACCTAGTGTGTCGTGAAGGAAAGTTCGCGTTGATGATGATAAAGGGATGAACCTATATGGACCTAAGGCAAATAACACATTAACAAATTTTAAAACAACTTCCCTAATTAAATGTCACCCAGTTCAAAATCTAAGTTCCAAGTCTAAAACTTCGCTAGGGGTGAAATTTTGTCTACCCTTAAGAAAATATCTATATAAAAATAAAATAATAAAATTTAAAATAAAAACCACTTAAGTAGTAATTTTGGTCTTCATAAAATTTTGGGTAACATGAAGAAAGTAAGAAATTAAATAAAATCTGTGTATATAAAATATAAAGAGGAAATTAATTATGTTAACTTTTGTTAGCTTTAAAAAAAAAGGGAGATACTAAATTAATCATAAAAGGAAAAAGAGGTTAGTTGCACAACTGTCGTTTTTAGCGCTACTGAAAGGGGAAAGAGGGAAATTATAAAAATTAGGAAATTAGGGAAAGAAGGTAACCTAAAGAGGGAAAGAGGGGAACTCATGGTAAAAAGCGGGAAACCAACTTAGTAAAGAATCTGCATTTAAGAACCTTCTAATTTTAAACTGATTTAGTAATTTGATTTTAGGGAAAGCCTTTAAAACATGTAAGGGAATCTAGGGACACCTAGGAGTGATTTTAGGAGTAACTCTAGGTGGGTGAGGAAATAAGACAATTAATTAATTAAAGAAAATAATTAATGAAGAAACGTGGGGGATGGATGACACTTGTACGAAGGATAATTTTTAGGAATTTTGATTCAAACTTAAATTAAATGAGATTTAGGGAAAGAAAAGAAGTTGGAAAACTCTATAAAAGAGAGGGAGGAGAAGGAAGAAGGCGATTGGCTATTAGCGTAACGTTACGTTGCAGGAATAGTTACTTGATTGATTTACTTGTGGGAGTTGGGATTTCCCAGCTCGGAGAGGAGTGGTAGCTCGGCCTTGCGAGGCGAGCTAGGAGCTAGATGTACCATCTCGATAGTGTGTGGCCCCTTTGAAGCTCAATGGATCTAAGAGGGAAGTAGAATACCCCTAACATTGGCTAGGAGTTACTAGTGTAGTCTCGACAGTCGGTGAGCGGGAGCGGCATGGAGAGTGTGGACGTCATTCGAAGAAGACAATAAGGCAATGGTATGCTCTTTTATTTTGTAGATTAGAATGAATTAGGCCTTATGCTTGGATATGAATAATGATTATAAATGAATTCAGCATGTTTATACCTAGTATTATCTAGTTTTTCCTTCATGTTTATATCTCGTTGGACATGTCCGCATAATGCCTTCTTGAATGAGTCTTATTGCTGCTTATGGGTTTTTCATTTTAACGGATCGAAGGACGTTCTGTCACACGGTCTACCCATTGGTTGTTCTTGATAGTCTATGTTCTCGTCATTCATTCTATCCCTTTTCGGTCAATCATTCAATTGACCCAATACTTTAGACATGTTTTTACTTAAGTGTTAAATCCTTTTACTTCTTTTATATCTCATGGGACCTTCCATGCATGGCATTCTTGAAGGTGGTGTATTGCTGGAAAGTCTAGCTCTGTGTTTTTTTTGTTTTTCTCATTGCTCTGTCTTGATATTTCACTTACACCTTGTTGGGAAGACCGACATTTTTTGATATATATCTCGTTGACTTGGGGAGAAATTGCCCAGCAAACTCCCTTCTATTTTAAACTACCCATCATTGGGCTGCCATTATAGACTTGCTTACCGATGATAGTGTATTTTATTGCCTGTGATTCTTTGATGTATGACTGCGCCTGCTTTCTTTTTTCATTTTCTCATATGTTTACAGAGTAATGGGTTGCGTTTGATTTATGGATGACTGTGATGGTTTTTCCCTTTTTGCCAAACGGAATCAACTACCCTTGGCATGACCTGGTAATCACTATCCCTTTTCTTGGCTAACTCTTATTTATTTTTAGCCCACGTTATCTTTCCCTTGTCTGACACCCTTGAATTCACCTCGGTGTGCTAGAATTTCCATCCAACGCCACGATGAGACTCCTTTATAACCTATCCTGCCGATTGGTATTTCATTTGTGTTTTTATCCACGTTTTCCTTATGCAGAGGGCGAATTTACCTCCATGATTTATTGCCCTTGCCTGGCGAACTTTACTCCTCAGAGATAAATGCCTGTCGACTACCTTTCCATTGATTGACAAACGTTCTGTTGACAATAAGGTGGTAGTGGTTTATCGTTAGCTTTCCGGTTCAGCCTTGACAATAAGATAGGTGTGTTGCATTTTAAAATGGTGAATTTCATTGATATGTCGCTCCGGTCGGGATAAGTGAACCCTAGTATGACAGAAAAGATGCCATCCTTAAGTGCTAAGAAATTTAACTTTTGATTTTTTTATTGAAGACTGTCAATGTGAAGGAACATCAGGAAAAATCTATTATTCCCTTCTTTTAATAAAACTAACTCTGGGAAACCTAAATTCCTCACTAAGCGATTTCTATCCCTTTGCAGATACAACTTACCTTCATATGGTGAATAAAATGAGAATTCAATGAAGATTTGGGGTGTCGAAGTTTTAGACTGTAACTACCTTCTTTAAGAAGTTTCTAAATGCTTTTTACCTTTAAATAAGGAATCTTATTTGATGAATTCATATTCCTTAATAATGGAATTTAAGTTAGCCTTGGAGTTTAATTACCCTAAACCTTAGTCTTGCATCTAATCCCAACTAGATAGACCATCTTAAGATGCACTCTTAGTAGATGGATTAATCATATTCCTCATTGTTAGTAATTGATGAAGGTTCTCAAGAGTTGAGTTTTAGTGATCTTAGGATTTAGGATAACTTTAAATATGTGTGTTTATAATTGATGATTTGGTCTTTATTAGGATACTTAATTAAAGGTGAAAAATATATAGAAGAGTTAAGTGATTTAATTATTAAGGATTGTATGCATGGAATGTTAATAATAACTATCTCTTAATGGTTTTTGAAGTCTCAAAGAAAATGGTGACTTTAGTGATAGACTACTACATTGTAAAGATTGATAACAATTTATAACTCGCAATTAATGTACCTACTTCTTATATCTACATTAACCTATGACGTCTCTTTATTGCTATCATGAATGATGTTATTAGTTTCATATAATGGAGGCATAATGTAAAAGTGTTGTTATAAATTTTGTATTATTTAAGATAATGGAGTTTCTTATGGGTTCACATAATGAACATATGCTTATAGCTTCTCTTTACACACTCCTAAAATTCTTTCCTTAAAAACAAGACGTATAGTTAAGCTGCATAAGATAAAAAAAAAATGTATTACCGCTCTTGAATTATGATTCTTTATGAGATGACTTTTTACTCATTTAAACTCATTATTGACTTAGCATGTTTAGTTGGGTCTTCTTGTGTCGGGCAGGATGTAGATGCCTCCATGTTCCTCAGAACAGTCGCCATCCCTAAGACCTTAAATGGTTAAAATTGATGGGAACCTGGGCTTGAGAGTTGCTTATGTGTCTTGGAGGTCCTAACAATTGTAGGGTAGGATGTGTGGGTAGTCAGTCTTATTTATTTGTCAATTGATTGTCATTCATTGCATGCAAATAATTGATGTGCGTCTTAGTTCGTTATGTTGTTGTCACTGTTGCATGCGACATGTTCGTTGTCTCATTTCTACGCAGAGTATAATATATTTATTACCCTTGTACACACGTACACACAAAAAAAATAAAAAAATGTTACTTGTTATAAGAGGTTCGTCATCGTGACGAATGGGAGGACTGTTACAGTAGAGATTAAATTTTATTTTAAACTGAAACACATAAATTATAATATAAAAAGTTGTATCATAGCTAGAAATGAGATTACATCATACTTCATGTCCAAAACATTTAAGCAAATAAATATCTCCAAGCATGAAAAATACATAGATTACATATATAATTGGGGGGAAATTCACAATACTTCATGCACATATAAAGAATGAAATAAATGCCTAATTTTCTAATAACTTAAAAAACAAAACATGAAACTTAGTAGAAAACATAAAAGTTGAAAACCTCCTCGAAATCCTACATTTCATGGGATAGAGTCTTGCTTCCCAAACTTCATACCATCAACCAGTCACACCCTGTCATCTTCCTTTAATTCCCTACTGGTTTAATTCACTAATATTATTTGGTTGGAAACCCCTAACTAGGATCCTTTGCTCAAATTCATAACCACATTTTTTCGTAGAGTACATTCCTCTTTAAGAGTAACTATTTGTTGTTTTTTCTACATTAAGGTACCCATAATTGAATCAAATTGATAAATTTCTTGATAATAATACTATCTTTCAAATGGAGAAAAACTTGATAATTTTTATTATTGAATTGATAAAAAACTAAGTAAGAAAATTTTTCCATTTTTGGAGTATTGGGTAACTTTATCTCTATTTATAAATTTCCAAAGCCATTGAAAAGTCTACCAAAATAATGGACTTTGACCTCTTTCGTTAGCTCCACTCAAACAAATTAGAATTTATCTAAATCCTCCAATAGATTCCCTTGTTCTTTTTCACATTACACATTGTCCAAATTTCAAACTAAATGGATCTTCTAATTATGTGTACCCTCTTGGAAAAATACTAATTTCCATTTTTTTATATTTTGTAGTTCAATTTTCATACCCTCCTCACTATCACTTTTTCTCCAATCCATTGCCCACCAACTTCCTCAAACCTTTGTTTCTCAATGAAGTTCATAGGAACTTCATTCATGCTTTCGATCTAGTTTTCCAAAAAAATTATTTCAACTTGTCTCGATTTTCGAAGGCTTGTGTCACTCATAAAAAACAATAATATTATCGAGGGATTGACTATAGTATCAATAATCAATGATTACATCGACAATTCTACTATGTATTAAATCAAAGAAAACAATCTTCCATCTCAATATCCAACTTTTCCGTTTTTTGTTGCTTCCATCTATTTGTCTCTACACCTTTTTATGTCCTCAACTCCTTGAGGATACGTCTCATTAAATGAAAACTCCTGCAACCAATAATGCATATCTCCAAGCTACATGTTTAGTTTACATGGATTTGGATGTCCAAACATACCTTGTTTCTTGATCACCATTATTAATTTCTTGAATCAAAATGACAATTTAGTAATGAACACTTCATACCTTTTGTAAATATTTCTCCATGATCATGCACCAATCATCAATTGCTTCAACCTTTCTATCATACTCCATTCTCATCCCATATTTTAAATAATCTAAAATATCCATACTTGCATCACTGCAATCTTGCATAACCCATTTTAGGACTCCATGTACTCCATCATTTGAAGTATCTCCAAGCCAACTTATGACGTTCTTCATGTATTATTTTTTTTTCAGAATGTTGTCTCAATTATAAAAAATTGTGTTTTCCTTTCTCTTTGAATTCCCCCCCTTGTATAATGTCACCTTCATGAAATAATTTCTCCTCCTTTAATACAACATTTTTTTCATGTTCTTATGCACCTACAAATACATGCTTAAATAAATAATTTGTTTGAAAAAATAAATCCTCTTCTTCCTCTCTCGATGCTCTAGGTATCTCTTCCTTGGTATGAATTCCTGAATATAGTTCAAGACTAATTCGGTCTGAAATATTTGTGCAGTATTTATTAGCCTTGGGATTGATGCAACATCCCTCTCTAGCGCACTGAGTGAACTTATTCTTTGAGGACACTTTCTCACAAGTGATCCAAATTATTATGCTATTAAAACTTTTGATTTTGATTATGAGGCATTATGGGATGATGACATGTTGTTTTACCACTTTGACATAAGACAGGCGTTGTTGACTCAGTTTTACTGAGTGTGCAGGGTTTTGGAACTCGAGGATGCAGAGGCATCAATGGAGCCCCTTGGACTCCGGATCGAGTCAGGGAGTGTGTCATCGGGGTTTGATTGTTTTAATATGATATTAGTGCATCTGATTGGATGATATGATATGGATATGTTCTGACATGATTTGTTGATGATGTAGGTTGACGATAGCTTGCAAACTAGACTCACATATGTATTAAAGGGGTTACGCATGACTAGCAGAGATGTTGAGGGAGAGGTGCGGATAGCAGCCCTGACAAAGCCTACTAGCAGTCCCGTCGTGGCTTGAACTGTAGGTTCACGACTACCTAGTTCGCGAGGACCCACAATGCCATGAGGGTAGACTGTGATAGTCACTCATGATGATTCTAAGGGGCGCGTAATAAGGTGGGGGCCTTATTCCTTAGAATCCCTTAGTCTCCCACAAGTTCACCTGGCGGAGTATTGATTACAGGGGTTATGGATGTCTACCAAGTCAGTCAAGAGGCGAGTGGCACCCTTGGAGCACGTGGTGCATCCTGAAGGGCACGTCGCACAACAAAAATGGAGAGTGGCGAGTGGCACCCTTGGAGCACGTAGTGCGTCCTGAAGGGCACATCGCGCAAGGGAACAAATGAGGGGAGTTGCAACCTTAGAGCACCTAGTGCATCTTGAAGGACACGCCGCATTGTTGATGATAGAGAAATGAACCTAGATGGCCTTAGGACGATTAACATGTTAAGTATTTTTTTTTTTAAATTCCTAATTAAATGTCGCCCAATACGAAAATTGAAGGTTTAAGTCTAAACTATGCGAGTAGGAAAATTTTATCTCTCTATAAATAAATAAAATAATGATGAAAATAAAAATAAAAACCACATGAATATTAATTATGATCTTCGTTAAATCTTGTAACATGAAGGGAGTAAGAAATAAAATTGTTTCAAAAAAATGAAATCCGTGGGATTAAAATTTAAAAGGGGAATTAAGTGTTTTATTACCTTAATAAATTAAAATACACCAATTAAATAAGAAAAGGGAAAAAGGGGTTAAATTCCACGCCTGCCTTTGTGAGTTCTAATTGAAAAGGGGAAAGTGGGAAAATCAAAATTTTAGGAAACTAGGAAAAGAGGTAAACATAAAAAGGGAAAATAGGGAACTTAAGGGAAAAAGCAGAAAGTAAAATTTAGTAAAGAATCTACCATTTAAGATCTTTCTAATTTAAACTGAATTAGCAATTTAATAATAGGGAAAGCCTTTAAAACCTGTAAGAGACTTTGGGGACACCTAGGAGTGATTCTAGGAGTAACTCTAGGTGGGTGAGGGAAATAAAGATAATTACTTAATTAAAGAAATTAATTTATGGAGGAATGTAGGGGATGGGGGACACTTGTACGGAGAAGAATTTTTAGGAATTTATTTTAAAAACTTTAATTAAATGAGATTTTAAGAAAGAAAGGAAGTTCGAAACTCTATAAAATGAAGGAAGGAGAAGGACGGAGGATCATCTTCTGTTTGTGTAATGTTACGCTGCAGAAATATCTACTTGACTGATTTACTTGCGGAAGTTGGGATACCCAGCTCGGAGAGGAGTGGTAGATCGGCCTTGCGAGGCAAGATGAAAGTTAGTCGAAATCTCTGGATAGTGTGTGTGTGGCCCCTTTGCAGCTCGGGGGGCTAAGGGGGAAGAAGAGTACCCCTAGCATTGACTGGGTTGTACTGGTGAAGTCTTGACGGTCGACGAGTGGGAGCTGCACGGAGGGCGCGGAACGTCATTCGAAGTGGGCGATTAGGCAACAGTACGCTCTCTTAATTTTTGTATGGTAGAATGTATTAGGACTTATGCTGGAATCTGCTTATTAATGGAAAAGTAAAATGATGTTTTTTTTTTTTTTTTTTTTTTTTAAATTGTGATTGAAACCTTCCTTAGCTTAGCTAAATGGTTGTTGACTCCCATGACCCTTGTTTTCCCACATGTCGTGACCACCCTATGTCTTGATTGTGACCTTGAGGTTGTTTATCCTTCATCTCTAGCTCACCAGTCCTCACTTGAGTAGTCGGCCAGGAGCCTAATCTACAGTCATCGCCTTAGCGTTAAAATACCTATGGATCTCAACACCCTACTTTTCTGTGTGAGGATGGTGAAGCGAAGGAGAACCTAGAAGCCATCTAACTCTGTTGTTTTTCATTGGCTAATTGTTGTCTTGCGCCTTCTAGTGAAAGCACTTCTCCATTTTTGTTTCACCTCTTCTCTCTCGGAGGGTATTTTATTCATTAGTGATTTTCATGACAGTTTCCACCTCTCGAAGGGAAAATTCTTAGCATGCCCACTTGATGATAGAATATCTTTTAAACCTTGTGACTGTGATGAAATTCTCGTATTGTGAGTTACCCTTTGTTAACAACGATATTTTATTTTTACTACAAGTGACTATGATTGAACATTCTGACAATGTTTTACCCATCTTTGGTTGCGGGTTAGCCATTTATTTTCCGACGAATTTACTCTTTTCTTCACAGTGTTTTTATCATAGAATTTACAGCACTTTTCCCCATCAAATTACCACGAAATTATCTTAGCTCAGCGAATGGAGTATCTTCTATTATTTACCACGAATTTTAACTTGTGTAACAACATTTGTCCCTATATTTGTGTAGCGTATTTGGTTGACAGTGCTTGTGGTGTGTCATTGTTGTTTAGATTGGCCTGAGGTAAGGATGGTTATGGCCCTGTGTTGTTATCGTATCCTCCACTAAATTCTACATCTCAATTGTTACCTCTGTGATAGATACCTGCGGATTGTTGTAACACCTTACCTCTGCATTTGTAAACATGAATTTGTTGTAATACTTACCTTTGCGATTTGTACTGCTGTGACACCTGCCTTTGTGTTTTTTTTTGG
This sequence comes from Picea engelmannii, assembly GCA_009831015.1. Classification (NCBI taxonomy): domain Eukaryota; kingdom Viridiplantae; phylum Streptophyta; class Pinopsida; order Pinales; family Pinaceae; genus Picea; species Picea engelmannii. Next base: position 467,199 of record ML792292.1, on the reverse strand, counting down.
GACACAGATCTCTGCAATATTCCCTTGAATTACTGCTTGGCAGCGATTAGATAGTTGCACTCTGACTGTGTTAGGGCTGCGAATATGACTGTGCATGGAAAGCATTATTGAATGTGTGATAGTTGAGCCCTAGTTGAACCCTAGGCAATTGAGAAATGTTGTGTTCTAATGACCTTTAGTATCAACAGATAGAATTTGATTGTTTACTGGAAACAATTTAAATGAAATGATGGCTGCAATTGAATGTTTACTGACATCGATTTTTACTTTAACTACAGCCTTGTCTTATAATAATTCTGCTTATTAATATATTTAATAGGTACAGCCACATGTAATATTCAACAACGGTCTCGACTGTTGACACCTATGTGTAATTCCGATCTAATTGGCAGCTATTGTGCATTTACCCCACAATTTTACAGTCATGGTAATTCACAATTACTTACACCGCAACTTCTCACCTATTTAGACAGCATGATATGGGATTCTATTGTGTTTCACTTTTACCTCTGAATTTTACTATACCTCGCAGTAATTCTCCTTTATTACACAAGGCAGTAAATCTCATTAATCCTTATGACAATAAATTTTATTATATGATGTGACAGTGTGAATGGCAGTAAATTTTTAATCATTAGTTGAAATGACAGTTGGAATGACAGTTGATTTTGCAGTAAATTTTTTTAAATGGCAATTGGCGTTTTTGTTAAATGACTTCGACAGTGCTGAGATGTCCAGATTAGAGCCAGACTCTTATAGTCAGGGAAGGGCAAGTAGTGGTTTCCAAATTGTTGATAACAGTTGGTTTATTTTTTATGGAAATCATTTTTTTGATTCCTTTATTGTAGTGTTTTTTTATTGTAAATGTATATAAAATAGTCCTTTAGTATTAAATAATATAGTCTTCTATGTGGGCCATAAGTAAAATAATTCATGGCCCATATTAAGTAAAATGTTTTAGATGATCATCTTTAAAATATTCTTCAAGACATATAAGATTTGGATTTTCATTGGAAGCAAGATTTCAAGGTTATGCTTTATCTTTAGATTTTTATTATTGGAACTATTAAGTGTAACTATGTATAAGATGTGACCTTGTATGGATTAACCTAGTTTCCAATGTGGACAAGAAATTAAATATTTCAATGTTCGTCAAAGTAAAATACTTGAGTGGTCTTAAATATTATTGAAAGGATATAAGATTTCATTGGTAGCCAATGGTCAAGATATAGTTTATCTTTAGATTCTGTTATGAGATATGTAAATTTTTAGGTTCAATAAAATACCTTTTAAAATATTTTGAAAACTTGATAAGATTTGGATTTTATTGGAAGTAAGTAGTAAAAGTTATACATTCATTAGATGATTCTTTCATTAGATTCCATTATTGTAACAATTGAGAGTGTAAGTGTATATATTAGGCGACCTTATATAAAATAAAATAGTTTTCAATATGGACGTAAATAATGTGTTTCAATGTCTACCTTACGCAAATTACTTTAAAGGGCCGACCTTAAATATTCTTGGAAGATTTATAGAATTTATTATTGTGGAGTGAAGTGTCCTAGATGATCTTGATGTTGTCATTTAGCTTTGTCGGCTTGGAATTGTTGTTGGGGTGGGATGTAGACACCTCCTTGTTCCTCATAATAGTCACTAGCCGTGAGACCTTAAATGGTCAAAATCGATGGGAACCTAGGCTTGAGCATTGCTTATGTGTCCTCGAGGTACTAACCATTGCAGGGTAGGATGGGTGGGTAGTCATTTTTATTCTTGTCAGTTGAATGTCGTACATGGCTTCCAGGTGATTGATGTGCTTCTATGTTTGGTCATCATGTTGTTGTTGTGTGAGTTGCTTGCGCCTTGTTCGTCGTTGTGTTGCATTGTCAAGTATAATGACATAATTATGTTCACACACACATAGGAAAAACAAAATAAAAATCCACACTTGTTATGTGAGGCTTGTTGTCATGACAAAATAGGAGGTTCGTTACATATGGCATCAGAGCGGGGTTCAACCTGCGACTTGGGATCACTACGGCTTTCGTTGATATGATTTGATTACAATGTCGCTAATGGATTTCACTTGTGTGTGTGAACATAATCATGGTTAGAGGATGTTGCGGAAGCAGATGATGAGGTGATAGGGGAGGAGGCGCGACACCTCCAGTAGAATCCACGCCTAAGGGGTCTAACCCCCAGGGAGACAAGCAGGTTCTTGGATAGGAGCAGATAGCAGTTGGTGATGTGGTCGGAATGATGAGATATTTTCAGCACATTTCTGAGGCACTGATCAGCCACTTGGACAGAGATGAGGCCAGGGCACCGACACCCATTGAGTTTCTATCACGCACTCCGGTCGATACTAGCATCGTTCATTGCAAACTCGAGAAGGTCAAATTTCTCGAGTTCTTTTGTGCCCTGGATGGCGCAGCCACTGAGGCATGGTTGGAGAACATGGCAACATGCTTCACACTTCACGATTATACCTCCAACATGAAGGTCTGCATGGCGGTCTTTCAACTGAAGGGGAGCGCTCTTCTATGGTGGAATACGTTCCTATCGCAATTGAACATGGTCGTTGAAGACATGTCATGGGAACTGTTCAAGGAACGGTTTCGAGAGAGGTACCTTTCATAGGAATTCATTGAGAGTCAAATCAATGAGTTCAATGCCTTACGACAGGGAGGCAGTATGATTCCCGAATACGAGACCCGTTTTATGGAGCTGCTCCAGTATGATCCACACCTTAACAATGAGAAACTTAAGGTCAAAAAGTTTGTGTTCGGCCTTAACGGTAGCATATGTCAAAACGTTAGGATTTTGATGCCTCAAACCTTGCATGATGTTGTCCAGAAGACCCTCATAGCAGAGGAGGAGCTTATCAGCGGGGGCCATACTAGGACACCAGCAAGACCAGTAGGGAAGGTTCCATTTAGAGCACAACAGCATCAGACACCAGCCAAACATATGATAGGATATCGTGGCTTCCAGAGGGGATCCACTTTCACTACACCTCGGTGAACGACACCTCAGCATTGGATACCTTATCGAGGACCACAGCATCAACAATAGCATCGCTTGCAGCAGGAACAGTTTAGGCCTGTTCAGCAGAACATACCAAGATTCCAGGCTGGTGGGCCGTCATCTTCTACTTTGGGTACCAGGACTATTGGACAGAAGAAGGGGTGTTGGACGTGTGGGGAGCCACACTACCAACACGACTACCCTGTGGACAGGACTAGAGCATCAGGATTAGCTGGACCCACTACCGTGGGAGATATGGGCAAGTCCCATGAGATTCATGCAGCGGTGAATAATCGCCAGGAAGAGCATCAGTCGACTGTGCTTGAGATGACAGGTACCGTTGCTGACCAAACCCTTAGTATTTTGATAGATCCCGGTGTTACCGGGAGTTTCATTTTCGATGTAGTGCTAAAAAGGATTAAGGTAAAGGCAGTCGAACAAGATGAGTTTAGCTTCATGGAGATGGCTTCAGGAGCCAAACAAAAGTTTGGAGGAAAGGTTACGGGATGTGTCCTTAACCTGGGAGAGTTTGTCACAAGGGCCAACCTATAGGTCACAATCCTAGGATATTATGATGTCATGATTGGTATGGATTTGTTGGAATCACATGAGGCGATACTCAACTATAAGACAAAAGAGTTGAGCTTGGTCAATGATGAGGGGCAAAGACATGTGATTGTAGGCCGAAACCAGGGAGTTTCCCTGAGGTTCATCTCTTCCTTGCAACTTCGGAAGAGCATGCGCAAGGGGTGCAAGATTTATGCGATCCTTGCGTTAAACGAGAAGGGAGTAGTGGAAGGTATAGAACACCTTCCGGTGGTGAGAGAGTTTATGGACGCGTTTCCAGAGGAGTTACTTGGGATGCTTCCAGAGAGGGAATTGGAGTTTACCATAGACCTAAAACCGGGGATTGAACCGATAGCAAGAACGCCTTATCAGATGTCGACCCTAGAGTTACAAGAGTTGAAAATGAAACTGAAGGAGTTGTTGGACCTGGGACTGGTACGTCCTAGTGTGTCACCATGGGGTGCACCTATTATTTTCATACGAAAGAAGGATGGATCGTGGAGTCTCTACATTGAATACGGTCAACTGAACAAGGCCATAATCAAGAATCAATATCCATTGCCGAGAATTGATTATCTGTTTGATCAAATGAAGGCCACGACGGTGTTCTCCAAGATTGATTTGTGATCAGGGTATCACCAGTTATGGATCAAGGACGATGACGTCCCTAAGACCACCTTTAAAATGAGGTTTGGACATTACGAGTTTGCTGTCTTACCGTTTGGACTAACAAATGCCCCAGGGGTATTTATGAGTTTGATCAACAGGGTGTTCCGTGAGTACTTGGACAAGTTCGTCCAACTATTCATTGACGATATTTTGATCTACTCTCGGATGATGGAGGAGCATGAAAAGAACTTGTGCTTGGTACTACAGTGTCTGCGAGAGCACAAATTGTATGGGAAGTTGTCCAAATGATCATTTTATCAATCAAACATTCACTACTTAGGGCATGTCATCTCCAGCGAAGGCATCACTGTGGATCTAGCCAAGGTTGAGGCTATTATGGAATGTCTTATGCCAACGAATGTCTCGAAAGTGCGTAGCTTCATGGGTTTGGCAGGATATTATCGATGGTTCGTCGAGGGATTTTCAAAGATAGAAAATCCGATCACGGAGTTGCAGAAGAAGAACAAGAAGTTTGTTTGGATTGAGAAATGCACAGAATCATTTCGGAGGCTCAAGGAATTGTTGACAACATCACCGATACTAAAGGTCCCTGACATGGACGCAGACTTCTTGCTATGCACTGACACATCCAAAGAAGGCTTAGGTGGGGTCTTGATGCAAGACAGACGAGTGATCACTTACATTTCGAGGAAACTGAGAAGTCATGAGGAGAACTACGGGACACACAATTTGGAGTTGCTAGCCATTGTTTATGCCTTGAATGTTTGGAGACACTACCTTGTTGGACGAAAATTTGAACTAAAGACTGACCATTGTGGGATACAACACATATTTACGCAAAGCGACCTGAACACGCGACAACGACATTGGTCGAAATTTCTTAGTGAGTACAACTTTGAGATTACTTACATAAAAGGCATAGTGAACCGAGTGGCAGATGCATTGAGTCGGAGACCACACATTGTTTTGGTGTTGTCTCTTCAGACGAATCTACATAAAAATATTCTCACTTTACAGTGTGACCATGACTGGTACAAAGAGGTCGAGGGTTTTATCGGACAAAACACAATGATGGTACCATGATTTGAAGGGTTTTCATTTGATAGAGATGGTTTATTGAGGTTTAAAAATCAAATCTACATACCACCAAATGATGAGTTGAGGATGTTGATCTTGAACGAGGCTCATAGAGAAGTTTACATGGCTCACCCGGGAGTCATGAAGATGAGGGAAGACCTTAAACCCTTATTCTTATGGAAGGGAATGAAGGTAGACATCGTCAACTATGTGGCCAGATGTCTAGAATGTCAACAGGTAAAGGCTGAACATAGACACCCAGCAGGATTACTACAACCACACGCTATTCTGGAATCGAAATGGGAGGTTATTTTGATGGATTTTATTGTTGGATTGCCACTGATGGAAATGAGACATGACACAATTTTCATAGTAGTAGAAACTCTGACGAAGAGTGCTCACTTTATTCCTATGCATACAATGTATCAGGAACATGACATAGCTAGAGTTTTCATCAGTGAGATTGTGAGGCTGCATGGCGTGCCTAAGAGGATTATATCCGATTGAGGATCGATGTTTACTGGACAATTTTGGTTGAGTTTCCAAGAGGCCTTGGGAACCCAACTTAACTTTAGTACTGCATATCACCGGGAGACTAACGGGAAGACTGAATGAATGAACCAAACCTTGGAGGACATGTTGCACATGTATGTGATGGACCAACAAAAGTGTTGGGAAGAATTCTTTCCCCTGGTATAATTCGCTTACAAAAACAGTTACCAGAGCACCATTAATATGGCGCCTTTCGAGTTTCTTTACGGGAAACCATGTCGGACACCTTTGAGTCGGGATCGACTTGAGGATAGAGTCCTAGTGGGACCAGAAGTGATCCAAGATATGGAAGAGAAAATGAAAACAATAAGACAAAGGATTAAAGAAGCATAGGATCGACAGAAGAGTTATGCTGATGCGCACCGTGTCGACCATAGTTACGAGGTCGGCGATCGAGTCTTATTGCGGGTTAAACCGCATAAGAGTTCGATCAAGTTTGGAAAGGGATCTAAAATCTCGCCTAGGTTCGTGGGACCATTCGGGATTGTTGAGAGAAAGGGGTCCGTGGCCTATTGACTAGCCTTGCCTGATTCTTTGAGGCGTATGCATGATGTTTTTCATGTATCTGTTTTGAGACATTATATTAGTGATCCTACACATGTTATTGACATGAGTTCCTTGCAGGTATTGAACGAGGGGATGCTCACGACTGAGCCAGTCCACATCTTCGATCATCACGTTTGACAGCTACGACGTCGAACGATCGATCAGGTCAAGGTCAAGTGGGACAATTATAGTCCGCACTCGACGACCTGGGAGGAAGCATATGATATGCGCCAACAGTTTCCATTTTTGTTTGATAGATAGACATATGATACTATGATACACTTTATTTCAGCATATATACTGTGAAACTTCAAGAAAAATTTTAGACCAAGAGGGGGTGTATGTAACATCCCACTCTGGTGCACTAAGAAAACTTATTCTTTGAGAACACTTGCTCACAAGTGATCCGAATTATTATGCTATTAAAACTTTTGATTTTGATTATGACGCGTTATGGGATGATGACATGTTGTTTTACCACTTTGACATAGACAAGTGTTGTTGACTCAGTTTTACTGAGTGTCCAGGGTTTTGGACCTCGTGGATGTAGAGGCATCGACAGAACCCCTTGGACTCTGGATCGAGTCAGGGAGTGTGCCATCGGGGTTTGATTGTTTTACTATGATATTAGTGCATCTGACTGGATGATATGATATGGATATGATATGACATGATTTGTTGATGATGCAAACTGATGATAGCTTGTCAACAAGACTCACATATGGATTAAACGGGTCACGCATGACTACTAGAAATGTTGAGGGAGAGGTGTGGACAACAGCCCTGCCACAGTCTACTAGCACTCATGTCGTGGCTCGAACTGTAGGTTAACGGCTACCTAGTTCGCGAGGACCCACAATGTTGTGAGAGTAGACTACGACAGTCGGTCATGATGATTCTAAGGGGCGTGCAATAAGGCGGGGGCCTTATTCCTTAGAAGCCCTTAGTCTCCCACAAGTTCACCTGGGAGAGTATTGACTCCAGGGGTTATTGATGTCTACTAAGTTAGTAAAGAGGTGAGTGGCACCCTTGGAGCATGTGGTGCGTCCTAAAGGGCATGTTGCGCAAGTAAAATGGAGAGTGGTGAGTGGCACCCTTGGATCACGTAGTGCATCCTGAAGGGCACATCATGCAAGAGAACAGATGAGGCGAGTGGCACCCTTGGAGAACCTAGTGCATCCTGAAGGGCACATCGCGGTGTTGATGATAGAGGAATGAACCTAGATGGCCTTAGGAGGATTAGCGTGTTAAGTATTTTTAAAACAAATTCCCTAAATAAATGTCGCCCAATACGAAAATTGAAGGTTTAAGTCTAAACTATTCTAGTACTAAAATTTTATCTCTCTATAAAAAAAATAAAAATTAATAATGATAATAAAAATAAAAACCACATGAATAATAATTATGATCTTTGTTAAATCTTGCAACATGAAGGGAGTAAGAAATAAAATTGTTTCAAAAAAATAAAATCTGTGGGATTAAAATTTAAAAGGGGAATTAAGTGTTTTATTACCTTAATAAATTAAAATACATTAATTAAATAAGAAAAGGGAAAAAGGGGTTAAATTCCACGCCTGCCTTTTTGAGTTCTAATTAAAAAGGGGAAAGTGGGAAAATCAAAATTTTAGGAAACTAGGAAAAGAGGTAAACATAAAAAGGGAAAAAGGGGAACTTAAGGGAAAAAGCGGAAATTCAAATTTAGTAAAGAATCTACCATTTAAGATTGTTCTAATTTAAATTGAATTAGCAATTTAATAATAGGGAAAGCCTTTAAAACCTGTAAGAGAGTTTGGGGACACCTAGGAGTGATTCTAGGAGTAACTCTAAGTGGGTGAGAGAAATAAAGATAATTACTTAATTAAAGAAATTAATTTATGGAGGAATGTACGGGATGGGGGACACTTGTACGGAGAAGAATTTTTAGGAATTTATTTTAAAAACTTCAATTAAATGAGATTTTAGGAAAGAAAAGAAGTTCGAAACTCTATAAAATGAAGGAAGGAGAAGGATGGGGAATCATCTTTTGTTTGCGTAACGTTACGCTGCAGAAATATCTACTTGATTGATTTACTTATGAGAGTTGGGATACCCATCTCAGAGAGGAGTGGTAGCTCGGCCTTGCGAGGCAAGCTGGGAGCTTGTCGAAATCTCTGGATAGTGTGTGTGTGGCCTCTTTGTGACTCGGTGGGATAAGGGGGAAGAAGAGTACCCCTAGCATTGGCTTAGAGGTATCGATGAAGTCTTGACGATCGACGAGTGGGAGCTGCACGGAGCGCGTAGGACATCATTCGAAGCGGGCGATTAGGAAACGGTACGCTCTCTTAATTTTTGTATGGTAGAATGTATTAGGACTTACACTAGGATCTGCTTATTAATCGAAAAGTAAAATGATGTTTTAAAAAAAAAAAAAAAAAATTGTGACTGAAACCTTCCTTAACTTAGCTAAATGGTTGTTGACTCCCATGGCCCTTGTTTTCCCACATGTCATGACCGCCCTATGTGTTTATTGTGACCTTGAGGTTGTTTATCCTTCATCCCTAGCTCACCAGTCCTCGCCTGAGCAGTCGGCTAGGAGCCTGATCTAGGGTCGTCACCTTAGCATTAAAAGACCTATGGATCTCAACGCCCCTCTTTTCTATGCAAGCATGGTGAAGCAAAGGAGAACCTACCAGCCATCTAACTCTATTGTGTGTCCTTGGCTAATTGTTGTCTTGGCAGCAATCTGATAGTTGCACTCTGACTGTGTTAGGGCCACAAATATGACTTTGCATGGGAAGCGTTATTGACTGTGTTATAGTAGAGCCCTAGTCGAGCCCTAGGCAACTGAGAAATGTTGTGCGGTAATGACCTTTAGTATCAATGGATAGAATTTGATTGTTTATTGGAAACAATTTAAATGAAATGATGGCTGCAGTTGAATGTTTACTAACATCGATTTTTACTTAAACTACAGCCTTGTCTTATAATAATTCTACTTCTTAATATATTTAATAGGTACAACCACATGTAATATTTGACAATAGTGTCGACTGTTGACACCTATGTGTAATTCCGATTTAATTGGAAGCCATTGTGCATTTACCCCACAGTTTTACGGTCACGGTAATTCACAATTACTTACACTACAACTTCTCACCTATTTAGACAGCCCAATATTCGATTCTGTTGCGTTTCACTTTTACCTCTGAATTTTACTATACCTCGTAGTAATTCTCCTTTACTACACAAGGTAGTAAATCTCATTAATGCTTATGAAAGTAAATTTTATTATATGAAGTGACAGTGTGAATGACAGTAAATTTTTAATTGTTAGTTGAAACGGCAGTTGATTTTGTAGTAAATTTTTTTAAATGGCAATTGGCGTTTTTCTTAAATGACTTCAACAGTGCTGAGATGTCCAGGTTAGAGCCACACGCTTATAATCGGGGAAGGGCAAGTAGCGGTTTCCAAATACTTGATAATAGTTGGTTAACGGTTTAGCATTAGGACTTGAAGATAAGATTTGGGGTTTATTCGAAGTTAGTAGTAACAACTGTGTTTTTTTTATGGAAATCCTTTTTTTGATTCCTTTATTGTAGTGTTTTTTTATTGTAAATGTATATAAAATATTCCTTTAGTACTAAATAATATAGTCTTCTATGTGGGCCACAAGTAAAATAATTCATGGCCCATATTAAGTAAAATGTTTTAGATGATCATCTTTAAAATATTCTTCAAGACATATAAGATTTGGATTTTCATTGGAAGCAAGATTTCGAAGTTATGCTTTATCTTTAGATTTTAATTATTGGAACTCTTAAGTGTAACTATGTATAAGATGTGACCTTGTATGGATTAACCTAGTTTTCAATGTGGACAAGAATTTAAATATTTCAATGTTCGTCAAAGTAAAATACTTGAGTGGTCTTAAATATTATTGAAAGGATATAAGATTTCATTGGAAGCCAATGGTCAAGATATAGTTTATCTTTAGATTCTATTATGAAATATGTAAATTTTTAGGTTCAATAAAATACCTTTTAAAATATTTTGAAAAATTGATAAGATTTGGATTTTATTGGAAGTAAGTAGTCAAAGTGAGATATTCATTAGATGATTCTTTCATTAGATTCCATTATTTTAACAACTCAGAGTGTAATTGTTTATAATAGGCGACCTTATATAAAATGACATAGTTTTCAATATGGGCGTAAGTAAAATGTTTCAATGTCTACCTTACACAAATTACTTTAAAGGTCCGACATTAAATATTCTTGGAAGATTTATAGAATTGATTATTATGGAGTGAAGTGTCCTGGATGATCTTGATGTTTTCATTTAGCTTTGTCGGCTTGGAATTGTTGTTGGGGTGGGATGTAGACATCTCCTTGTTCCTCAGAATGGTTGCCAGCCTTGAGACCTTAAATGGTCAAAATCAATGGGAACCTGGGTTTGAGCATTGCTTATGTGTCCTGGAGGTCCTAACCATTGCAGGGTAGGACGAGCGGGTAGTCATTTTTATTCTTGTCGGTTGAATGTCATACATTGCTTCCATGTGATTGATGTGCTTCTATGTTTGGTCATCATGTTGTTGTTGCATGATTTGCTTGCGCCTTGTTCGTTGTCATGTTGTGTTCTCAAGTAAAATGACATCATTACCTTCACACACACACACAAAAAAAAAAAAATCACACTTGTTATGTGAGGCTTGTTGTCATGATGAAACAGGAGGTTCGTTACAATTGATTAGCCACTCTTCTATGATTTTTAAATCCTCAGAATAATTTATTGTCATTGCATTTGAGTGTTATTCTTCAATTTATTTGTTCTTCTTATGGTTATCTTCATAAACTAGTTATTTCCTATTCATTTTGAGGACAATCTTTTGTGTTTGTTTGTCTTCAACACCTCCACTCTTTGAATATGGATGATCTTCCTTTTCACTACTTTTATGAGACAATGTTATATCTTTGTCTATTATGATAGAGTTACAATTATATCCTTCTTATATGTCTTCAAGAGGTAATTCTTCATCTTCGTCTTCCTTTATGATAGCTTCTAGTGGTTACCTATGTTCATAACCTGCAATGACATAGAATTCATTACTTTTAAAAACATGAGACTCTTGAGTATTTGTTGATGCTTCTAGCACCATCTTCATTTATTGGACTAAAATCTCCAATAATGTCCTGAGGTCTTCAATATGAACCTCATCTTATCCATATTCATCATCTTCTCTAACAATTTGTCCCTTCTCTAGTTCACAAATTTGAACTGCTTCTTCCTCTTTCAAAGACTTATGCGCATATTAAGATCTACTAAATCTCTCCTCTTTCTTCATCTCGACCCTCATCCTGTGTATCAACTTCCTAGAAAATAATTGAAAAATAGGCCATTTGACCCTTCTTAGCTTTCATCTGTAGCTACGGTATTCTACATTTTCCTATAGCAACTCTTTCAACACACTTGATATTTCCTTTAATTGAGCTATCTCAATGTCAAACTCTTTGACATTCATCTTTCTATGGCTTCTTCCTGAACCCTTGATGTAACTATTCATAGCCATTTTCATCTATCTAAGCTTCATCATGCTCAATAGTGAGTTTCAAATAGACTATGTAGTAACATGTCTTTTGCACCTTGCTAAAAAATACCTCAGCAAGTTTCTCTCCTAAACATGGCCTTTTGGTATTGTAACATACCGCTTTTGTGTGCACTAAGCAAACTTATTCTTTGAGGAGACTTACTTGCAAGTGATCTAGATTATTATACTATTGGTTGTTGATTATAATTATGAGGCATTATGGATGTGATTATATGTTATGATGTTGTATTGACTTAGACATGTGTTATTGACTTGGTTCTCCTGAGTGTGCAGAATTTGGACCTCGAGGATGTTAAGGCATCGATGACACCCTTGGACTCTGGATCAAGTTAGGGAGTGGACTATTGGGGTTTGATTGTTGTGTATATAACATATGTGCATCTGATTGGATGTTACGATTATGGATTTTATTTCAGACATGATTTGTTGATGATGCAGGTTGATGATAGCTTGTCGACTAGACTCACATGTGGAGTAAAGGGGTCACGCATGATAACTAGAGACGTTGAGGGAGAGGTGTGGACAACATCCCTACCACAGCTTACTAACACTCCCACCGTGGTTCAAACTGTAGGTTAACGATTACCTAGTTCGCGAAGACCCATGATGTTGTAAGGCAAGACTACGACAGTCGCTCACGATGATTCCAAGTGGTGTGTAATAAGGCATGGGCCTTATTCCTTAGAGGCCCTTAGTCTCCCACAATATCACCTGGCAGAGTATTGAATCCAGGGGTTTTTTATGTCTACCAAGTCAGTCAAGAGGCGAGTGGCACCCTCGGAGCACATAGTGCGTCCTGAAGGGCACGTTGCACAAGAAAAACATAAAGAGGTGGGTGGCACCCTTGGAGCACATGGTGCGTCCTGAAGTGCACATCGCACAAGGGAAGAAGAATGAGGCAAGTGGCACCCTTGGAGCACCTACTCCGTCCTGAAGGGTACTTTGCATTGTTAACTAATAAGTGAATAAACCTAGATGGCCTTACAATGAATGATATCATGAGAAAATTTTAAAAACAATTTTCCCGAATAAAAATGTCGCCCAGCCTCAGAAATTAAAATCTAGGTCTAAGTGATACTTGTGGAGCGATTAAATTATTAAAATCAAATTATATTGAGGAATTAAAATTAAAAAAATAAAACGAAATTGATTATTTGTTACATATGCTAATTAAAATTTTTAACTAAAAAGAAAAAGGGGAAAAAGGGTAAAGTCTACACTTGCTAATTTGAGCTTTAGATAAAAAGGGAAAAATGAAAATTTAAAAGAATTAGGAAACTAAGGGAAAAAGGGGGAAATATAAAGAGAAAGGGAAACATAAGGAAAAAGAAGAATGACAAACTTAGGAAGGAATATTTCCTTTAAGAACTTTCTAAATTGAACTCAACTAGTAAATTAGTAAGGGGGGAAGTCATTAAAATGTGTAAGGGAGTATGGGGACACCTAGGAGCGATTCTAGGAATGCTTTTATGTGGGTGAGGGAAATAGGAGTAATTAAATAATTAATGAAATTAATTTCTAGTGCAACGAAGGGGATGGGTGACACATGTACGGGGAGGATTTTTCTGAATTAAATTATTGAACAATAAATTAAATGAGAAATTGGGAAAGAAATGACTTAGAAACTCTATATAAAGGAGGGAGAAAGAGGAGGATGGATCTCTTCCTTTATGTGTAACGTTACATTACAGAATGTTTGACTTGACTGACTTATCTTGTGGGAGTTCGGATACCTGGCTTGGTGAGGAGTGGTAGCTCGGCCTTGCGAGGCGAGCTAGGAGCTAGTTGTCCTATGGTTTAGTGTGTGTGGCCCCTTTGCGGCTCGAGGGGATAAGGGGGAAGAAGAGTACCCCTAGCATTGGCTGGGAGGTACTGGTGAAGTCATAGTGATTGGTAAGCAGGAGCGGGATGGAGTGCGTGGGACAACGACTCGGAGCGGTGGACTTAGGCTATGGTATGCATGCTTTTATTATGAATGGTATATTAATATTGATCTTGCGCTTTCATTTATGTACTTTTAATTATGTAAAGAAAGTGTTTTACTTAGCATTTTAATCGAGAACTTAAACTCACCATAGCCTTAAGCTCGTTGCTTGACTTGATTCCCATGGCAATCAATCCCAGAATGTTGTCAATGCCCTGTTGGATTTATTGATATATTGTGAAGAGTTCTGTTTTATACTTTGTTCTCATCCCTAGATCATTAGTCCATGCCTGAGCAGTCGGTCAGGAGTTGGATCGACAATCATCACTTTGGTGTTAATAGACCTATAGATCCTAATGCCCTGCTTTTCTTTGCATGGATGATGAGTGAACGATGTGTTTGCTCAACCGTCTACCCCTGTTGATTGTTCTTGATTGATTGAGTGTCATTGTGCCTTCTTGTGTTGAGTAATTCTTCCATTGTTATCATTCCTATGCACGAACCATTGAATACCCTCTGCATTTTTATCTAGGCGTCCCTTAATTTTCAACTCTGCGTTTTACCTTTTTATAGACAACATTTTACCATTTACTTGACCATGAATTACCATTTTACAGTCAACCATTTACCCTCTTATTGGACGGTGACCTTGCCAATCTTTCGACTGTGAATTTACCATTCTAGATTGCAAATCGTTTCCATTGTAATAGCGCTATCAGTTATTATTTTGACTTTATCTGCATTATCAGTTGATTATATTTATCTGCATTTTATTTTTGGCAGATTTATGAGTCTTTTCATGACAACGTGATCAACAACCCCCTTAAATGGTTTTCATTGTTCTCAATTAATATATAATAAGGAGACCCATAGAGATACAAATTTTAGCATTCTCACACTGCATTCAACACCTTTCCAGACTGCATTTTCAGCCTATGTGCAGTCAGCATAGTCAACGTACGTTTAAGAAACGTGTAACTCGTCATATTGGCTATGTTTTCGTTTCCTTTAGAACCCGAATGCCAACAAATCTATGTAGATACACATGCATTTTAACTTTCATTTGCAAGTGGATTTATGCTTCCAGCGATAGCGATTAATACCTGTCTGCGTGTTTGTGGATTGGAGGGTCCGCGTTTAAAGCAATTGAAGGGATATTCCGTCATTTTGTTTTTTTTATTTATCTGCATTCCATTTTAGAGTATCCCAACCCCCTTTTTTCTATATCTATGTTGTTTTTAGTAGTTGACGGCTTTATGGCGAATTTTGATGTTATTATAGTTGTGTACAGGAATTGACAGTTATGTCGATATTTTATGATGTTATCACCATAATGCATTTAATAATTGATGGTTATTGGTAGATAGGCGTATTTTTATGCAGTATTATATTCTTTATTGGAGCATCATTGATATTTCATTGTACTCCACGCTCAACGACCTGGGTAGCGTCATTTATAGTTGACTCTAATAAACTCGGACAATGATTTTTATGCATTCTTTAGAAAATCTACTAATTAACGAGTAAGAGGGTAATTCAGATCAAAACGATTTACTTGACAATGCGGGATCATTTCGTTTTATGGAATGGTGTTTAATTACCAACGAGTTATGGATAGTACCCAGAATTTTAGTATTTATTTCATGCAGAGATAAAACGTTTATGCCACCAATATCATACTGACCAGATGGCAGTAGCTTACCTGTAGCCATATAATAATTAGACACAGTAATAATAATAGAATGCCACATCGTATTAAATGTACCTGCATTTGGATAAATTAATCAATGACAAAGATATTAGACCGCTGACTTGCATTGATATTGACAGCCTTATGGAAGGGCAGCGTTGCTTGAATTGGATAGCTGTTTACACCGTTAAATGACAACGTTCTTTTTATAACTGAATATTATTATGATTATCATATGACATCAAGTTTATTCAATGTGGATATGACAGCGTTTTATTTTTCTTCATTTTGAAATTACACAACAATATAATTTCTTATGGTTGACAACTATGCTTATTGTAATCATTTGCTAAACTCTTTTATCGCTAATACTTTTAAGGATAGTGTACATGTTTATAAAACCTCTATCTTTTGTTAACCTTTAACAATGATATCTGATATATATTAACCCTTATCCTTTTGAAAATGTTTAGGGGGTTATATATATTAATATGGTTAATGTACCACTATATTTTATTGCTAACTTTATTGGTCATATGTTAACCTTTATCTGTATCTCTTTATATTGTAAAATAGTTGTATTAACCATTATCTTGTGCCAACCCTATCAACGATATTGCCACTATCCTTTATTGTTTCTTTTCTCTTTTTTAAAAGATACGTACCTTAACAATTTTATTGAAGGTGTGAAGATTGATTTTGTTGCGCAAGGAATTTGTTGTGTTTTTTGAATGTCTTAGTCATCTTGTTGACTTGTCGTTGGGTGCTAGGGTTAGTCGTCAGGAGTTTAGATAGTCATTGATCTCCTAGCGCGTTGATTTTAGCTGGAGTTGAGGGTCCAATTATGTTGTTGTGCCATGGTTGTTGTCACGCCTATCACCTGGTGATGGTAGGATTCCTGATGAGGGGATCGTTGCGTGCCCTAAGGGGTAGAGGCGAAGGATAACTTCGTCGAGGTTTGTGCTACCCGTTTTGGCCATTGCTCATTGTAGTTATTGGCATTTAGGTTGTAACGCCTTCATGCATTTGTTTCTACACCATAGAGGCTCTAATTACTGGTCGTTAAGGTCGTTTTTTCGGGATGGAAGATGTTGTCCTTAGGCTTGTAGGAGTTTTTGTGGTTTTGTTGGGTGGGTAGTCATTCCTTCCTTAATCTACACATGTTTCACCCAATTTCTCAATGTGCCAGTGTTTAGATTCGTTGTTATCTGTTTCTTGATATGTAGGCATTGTGTTCGTCGTCATGATGTGGTTAACTGTGTCGTCGTTGCCTTCTTGCCTAAAAACAAAAAAATATATCTTTCACCTTGCTTCACTTTTAGTCATAACGGTTGAGGAGTGGTTATAGGTATATATGATTATCTCTATTAGAACCCTCTAATCTTTCTTTTCTCCTCTAGGATTCTATGTTGTTACTCATAATATCCTAAGAGCACCATCTACTCTTCTCCAACTTCCAAACATTGTAGATATTCTTCCCAAATGATCTTCTTTTTTTCTAGCTATAAACACATATGCTCTATCTAGGATTAATTGTAAAACATAAAGACCATGTCTACTTACCAAATCTCATATAGATTTGCATCTTCAATCTACATCCTCAAAAGTTGAATCCATGTTCATATAATTCCTTTCTTCCTTATAGGTCTTGACCTTCTCTATTTTCTATTATGAATCCTTCTTTCTTATGTCCTGATAAACCCAAGATATTCCTTGTTCAAACATGTAAAAATAACCTACTATGATAACTTAACCAAATTCAGGAATGTTACTGCTATGATACCAAAAATGATAGCATTGGGTCAGATTTAAACCCATCTTATCCCTTTCAAAAAACTCTTCCTTAATTGGCTTTATTCTTATTTAACATTACAATTAACTGGCCACAAGGACCATTGGATCATTGTCCCATCAGGGATCTTTTTTACCGGCCACAGGGCCCTGTGGTACAAATAACAGACCTTTTAGAAATTTACCCTGGTCTGGTTTAACCAACCACCGGCTCACCAAGATTTCTCTAGAATCATAATCACCCACAATTAAATTCCATTATAGTCGAAATTATGTTAGCCAGCCACCGACATACCAGAATATAAATCCACCACGGTATCAAAGATTGGTATTTTCGAGGGATTTAAGGTCATTCTAGTTCCAATCTTTTTGTTTGTTCAAATCTTACAATGATAAAAAATAATATCTTTTCCCCTAAACACATACTCTAAATCCATAGAGTTCTACTCTACCATCGCCTCAATGTTTTTACTCAATCCGTTCAACACCAACTTCCTCAAAATTGTGTGTCTAAACAACGTTCATAGGAACTTCATTTCTTCTTTCGATCTAGTTTGTCCAAAGTCAGATTTCAACTTGTCTCGTTATTCTAAGGATTTTCTATGTCATAAAAAACCATAATGTTATTCACATATTGACTACCATCACTGTGTATATAATTTCATCAAAAATACCATCTAGGATATTTTTTTTAAAACCAAAAATTCCTCCATCATAGTCTTATAATGGCTTCTTTCATGGACATTTCATCAAACATTTTTCCTATAGGGTATAAATGTTTCTTGTAGAGACTAATTTCTAGCCCATATATCCCTAGTTTTGTAACTAGTGTCTCTAACTATATAATATTGTAACATACCCTATGACCTCTATGCACTATTGAGGCTATGGGGTGGTCCATAACCACATAAAAATTGTCTTTGATACCATTAAAAACCTTAATGATCTAGTGTAACATCTCGGTCTTCCACGAAGTGAGAGGACTTATTCTTTGATGACACTTGTGTGCAAGTGATCCGGTTCATTATACGATTGGTTGTTTTGATTATGATTATGATATATTTTGGATCTGATGATATGTTATATTTGTTGTATTTACATCGAAAGGTGTTGTTGACTGGGTTCTCCTGAGTGTCCAGGACTTTGGACGTTAGAGGATGATGATGGCATCAACGGATCTCCTTGGACTCCGGATCAAGTAAGGGAGTGGACTGTTATGGTTTGAATGGTTTTGATATTACATATGTGACATATGACTATATATTATGATGTTGATTGTTATAGATGACACGTTTCGTTAATGGATGCAGGATGTCGATATCTTGCCGACCAGACTCACATTTGGAGTAAAGGGGTCACGCAAAACAACTAGAGACATTGGGGGAGAGGTGTGGCAACAACCCTACCACATCCTACTAGCACTCCCATTGTGTCTCGAACTGTAGGTTAATTATTACCTAGTTCGAGAGATCCACGTTGTTGTGAGGACAAACCGTGACAGTCTCTCATGATGATTCTAAGGGGCGAGCAATAATGTAGGGTCCTTATTCCTTAGAGGCCCTTAGTCTCCCATAAGGTCACCTAATAGAGTATTGACTCCAGGGGTTTTACTTCTACCCAATTCAGTCAAGAGGAGATAGGCACCCTTAGAGCACGTAGTGCTTGTTGAAGGGCATGTCGTGCAATTAAAAATGAAACGCAGGTGAGTGGAACCCTTGGAGCACGTGGCGCATCCTGAAGGGCATGCCACGATTTTAACTATGGTAAGTTAAGAAAACTAATACATAGAAAACTATTCCTCCTTAGGACCTGATTGGCCTTAAAATGAATGAGGGTATGAGTAAAGTTTTATAACAAGTTTTTACCTTAAAATTGTTTCTAAGCCTAGTGAATTTAAAACCTATGTCTAAGTAAAATATGTGAACAAAAAAAAATCTAAATGGACATGTAACAAGAAAGGGGTAAATATAATTCAAGAATTAATAATTAAAGTAGAAATTTTAATGAAGGTTTAATTATTAAAAGGGGTAAATGGTTCTTTTGTCTAAAATTTCTAATTCTGGACTTACTTAAATAAAAAGGGAAACTTAAAGAAAAAGGGGAAACTTGAAGAAAAAGCAAGATGTCTAACTTAGTAGGGAATCTAGCCTTTGGAACTTTTTATGTGTGAACTCAACTAGGATTTAAGTAAGGTGTAAGTCATTTAATAAATGTAAGGGAATAAAGGGACACCGAATAGCGTTTTTAGGAATTCTTTTAGGTGGGTGAGGAAAATAGGCTAATTTAATTAATTAATAAATTGATTTTATGGTGCAACTAATGGATCAGGGGATATGTGTACGGGGGCGGTTTGTCCTAATTAAATTAATAAAAAGGAATATAATGAAGGCTTGGGAAAGTGATCACTAAGAAAAGTCTACAAAAAGGATGGTGGAGGAGGAGCATGGATCACGTCTGGTATGCGTAAGGTTATGCTGCAAGAATTTTTATCTTGACTGAATTTTCCTTATGGGAGTTGGGATACCCAGCTCGGATAAGGAGTGGTAGCTTGACCTTACGAGGTGAGCTGGGAGATAGCATTCTCTGGTATTGTGTGTATGGCCCCTTTGCAGCTCAAGGGGCTCACAGGGTAGAAGAGTACCCCTAGAGTTGGTTGGGAGGTTCTGGTGAGGTCTCAGTGGTTAGCAAGCGAGAGTTGGATGGACTGCATGCACAGGACAATGAATCAAGTTTTTCTCCTTCAGTGATGGTATGGATTTGTAACATCCTTTGTATATTGGTTCTAATTACATGTATATGAATATTTTTTTGATGTTTATGATACAAATTCATTAACCATAGTTCTTAAATCAAGAAAGGTTGTTTACTTCAAAAAATGAAAGATTACTTGTTTCTAAATGTTTTAGTTTTTTTTTTTTAAGAAACTAGATAGCACCCTGCACCAATTCTATGGTAACTAGGTTTCTCATTCATCTTGAAAACCTAAGACATTCATTATTTCTTGAAGATTCAAGGAGCACATAACCTTTAATACTTTATGATTTGTTCATGTGGAAATCTCACTGCCTCCCCTCGCAACCAATCCTTGGCCGTGCTCGGCTAAAATTTTTACCTTAAGCTACCTAAGTGATAGGATTCTAGTTACTGGAGTTCTTTAACCTCATAGTTCCTCGTTGATATCAACCTTAACTTTTTATCTACTCATTCTTGGAACAACTAGTTGAGGCTGTTGAAAACAAATTGATGTACAATTTGTGGGAATTAGCGACCTAGTTCCTTTGCTTCTTGAGGATTCTTGCACCAGGCCCATGCAACTGTTTTTTTTGTGATTGGTATCAAGGCCTCCCATATGAATAAATGGATGTCATTTTACCACTATTTTTTTTCAGTTCCATAAATATTCCATCCCTGGATGTTGAAACAAACATCAACTGCAATCTACAAAAGTTGAAAACGTCATTGGTGAACCTGAAACTTCCAGGTTAGTCACTTTGTATGTTGAACTTGCTGAGGACCCCAACATTGCCTGCATTTTGATATTTTTTTGTGTCATGATTCGAATTGTGGGAATGTGTTTTTACCCTGTAAAATTTTGCTTCATGTTGGGTCTGTGTATCGTTTTCAATCTGATATTTTTCTTTAAACCTTGTGGCCCGAACCTTAGCCATGGACTACATGAGGGGGAATTAAAATCCTTGGACTGTGTAGAGTTTTCTTTGTGTATTTATCGCCTTTATTTGTTCAGAAAGTGGAGACATGTTTTTCCTAAAGCCCTTTGTTGTTTCCTCAATGAATCAGTTGCTGCATTCATTGCCCTTCCGCCTGAAATGGACAAGAAACGAATTAATATCCTAGCTATTTGAAATGTTGTATTATGATGGATAAAGACAGGAACAAATTAAAATTTCATTTATTTATAACCATTTATAGCCATGACGACCTCGGTGAATTAATTCTTGTGAATCTAAGTGGCCAGTGGCGGATCCCTTGCCTTTTTTTTTTTATTTCCTGTGATTCTGACATTTCTTCGAAAATTCTTATTTCTAATCTGCAATTTAAACTTTTAAACTTTTATTTTGTTTTGTGAATTCCAACTTGCTCACAGTTGCCATGTATTTTTCTAATCCTGAGATTCTTGGTTAATTACGTCGAGATTTTTACTTAACCAGGTCGAAAATTTCATTACAAATAAATTCCTTTAATATATATATATGATGATGATGATTCTACCCCACCTTAATATCCTTCCTTGTACTTTTCAGGGCTTACACTATAAGCTATATTAATAAACAATTAAATATTTTCTGTCTGTAAGATTACACTATAAGATATTTTAATAGACAATTAAAAACTAATCTATATTAATAAACAATTAAAATTTTTGTGTCTATAAGCTTACACTAGTGTTGGAAACAGGTCTCCTTAAATAGGCATGCATGATGGGCAAAGGGAATTTCAAAATAAAATTTCAGACACATTCTTCCACGCTCGAGCAAAATAAGAAAATCCCAAATTCCTAAAT
Organism: Picea engelmannii; assembly: GCA_009831015.1. Classification (NCBI taxonomy): domain Eukaryota; kingdom Viridiplantae; phylum Streptophyta; class Pinopsida; order Pinales; family Pinaceae; genus Picea; species Picea engelmannii. The sequence continues at coordinate 445,289 of ML792292.1, read as the reverse complement.
ACTCTGAAGTACAAGACTCGCATTTCCAAAAACAAACTTTAACTTTTATAATTATATGGATATGCTACCCATGATCGCATAAATCGGGATTGTACTGTCAAGGTAATAATCCAACGCCCGTGACCAGGTGCTAATTCAATGCCCATGGGTCATCGGTGTAACATCTCTCTCTTGCGCACATTGAGCAAACTTATTCTTTGAGGACACTTCCTCGCAAGTGATTCAGATTATTATACTATTACACATTTGATCTTGATTATGAGGCGTTATGGGGTTGATGACATGTCATTTAGCTGCATTGACATAGACAGGTGCTATTCACTCGATTTTCCTGAGTGTGTAATATTTTGGATCTCGAGGATGCTGAGGCATCGATGCAACCATTTGGACTCTAGATCGAGTCGAGGAGTGAACTGTTGGGGTTTGATTGTTTTATATGTGAAATTAGTGCATCCGATTAGATGATATGATTATGGATATATTTCTGACATGATTCATTGAAGATGCAGCTGATGATAGCTTGCCGACCAGACTCACATCTGGATTAGAGGGGTCACGCACGACTACTAGAGATGTTGAGGGAGAGGTGTGGACAACATCCCTACCATAGCCTACTAGAACTCTTGTTGTGGCCTAAACTGTAGGTTAACGATTACCTAGTTCGAGAAGACCAACGATGTCGTGAAGGCTGACTGCGACAGTCACTCACAATGATTCTAAGTGGTGTGCAATAAGGTAGGGGCATTATTCCTTAGAGGCCCTTAGTCTCCCACAAGATCACCTGGTGGAGTATTGTCTCCATGGGTTTTTTATGTCTACCAAGTCAGTGAAGAGGCAAGTGGCACCCTTGGAGCATGTGGTGCATCCTGAAGGGCACGTCGCGCAAGAGAAATGGAAGAGGTGAGTGGCACCCTTGGAGCACGTGGTATGTCCTGAATGGCACGTCGCGTAAGAAAAATGGAAAGAGGCGAGTGGCACCCTTGGAGCACATGGTGCGTTCTGAATGACACCTCGTGTTGTTAATTAATAAATGAATAAACCTAGATGTCCTTAGGATGAATAATGTGATAAGAAAAATTTAAAACATTTTCCTTAATAAAATGTTGCCCAGCCTTGAAAATTAAAATCTAAGTCTAGGTGAAACTTGCGGTAAAAGAAAGAAAAGAAAACCATGTTTAAATAAAAATAAAAATAAATAAATAAAAATGATAATCATCATTAATCATGTGTCGAGAAGGGTGTGAGTAATTCTTTTAATTTATAAAACTATTTTTGGGGATAATTTAAAAAGGGGGGGAAATATTTGTTTGTCACTTATACTAATTAAAATTATTAATTAAAAGGGAAAAGGGAAAAAAGTTAATTTTCTACACCTTCCAAATTGAGTTTTAAATAAAAAGAGAAAGAGGGAAATCTAAAATAATTAGGAAACTAGGAAAAAGCGTGAAAGATAAAAAGAAAGGGGAAACAAAGGGAAAAAGCAGAAAGTCTAACTTAGTAAGGTATATAGCATTTAATAACCTTCTAAATTAAACTCAACTAGTAAATTAATAAGGCAGAAAGTCATTAAAACTTGTAAGGTAATATGGGGACACCTAGGAGCAATTCTAGGAATTATTTTAGGTGGGTGAGGGAAATAGGGGTATTTAATTAATTAATGAAATTAATTTATGGAGGAATGATGGGGATGGGTGACACATGTACAGGAAGGATTATTATGAATTAAATTATTAAACAATAAATTAAAAGGGATTTTGGGAAAGTAATGGAATTAGAAAATCTATATAAAGGAAGGAGGAGAAGGATGAAGGATCTCTTCTGTTATGCATAAAGTTACGATGCATAAATTTATACTTGACGGACTTAGCTTGTGGGAGTTGGGATACCCAGCTCAGTGAGGAGTTGTAGCTCGGCCTTGCGAGGTGAGATGGGAGCTAGCTGATTCTCTAGTTAGTGTGTGTGGTCCCTTTGTGGCTTGGGGGGCTAAGGGGGAAGAAGAGTACCCCTAGCGTTGGATGGGAGGTACCGGTGAAGTCTCATCAACTAACAAGAGGGAGTTTCATGGAGCACGTGGATCATCAACTCAGAGAGGGCGACCTGGGCTATGGTACGATTCCTTTTTTTCTGCATGGTATATTTTTAGTATGATTTATGCTTTAGTTCTGTATGTTTAATTGGGTAAAGAAAATGATTGTCTTAGAATTCTAGTTGATGACTGAATTTTCCCCCATAGACTTTGGCTCGATGTTGATTGATTCCCATGGACTTCGATCCCTGCATGTCTTGGCCATCCTATGGTTTATTTATTTGTATTGATTACGGTTTATTTGTTCCTTCGTCCCTAGCTCATCATTCCACGCCTGAATAGTCAGTCAGGAGCCTGATCTATGGTCGTCACTTCAGTGTTAATAGACATATGGATCTAAATGCCTTTCTTTTTTGTGTGTGGATTCTGAGCAAAGGATGTTTTGGCCATTCGTCTACCCCTATTTCTTATTCCAGGTAGTGTGTAGTCTTGTGCCTAGAGGCGTTTAATCAACCCTACAATTTTTTATCGATGGCGAAGTTTTCTTTAACTCTACGTTTTTATATCTTGTTGGACATTCCCTGCATTTTTAACTCTCCACTCTTCTTTTGAAGACGTTTGAGACTGCATTTTTCCCCATGAGTTAAGACTTCTCTTTTTCCACTACTAGACTGCATTCTTCGCTTGTTTCAGACTTCTATTCATTTGTTTCCCTGGCGATTTTTGCTTCCTCGGCTACATTTCGTTGATTTGGGGAAAAACGTTTGCCCAACAAATTTTTATTTCTGGACAGTTGTTTAGATTTCCAGGTGCTCAACAAGATACACACTTTTCGTTTTGGATAGCCAGTGTATATTGATTAAGACGAATTTTACTTATGAGTATTTTATTTGAATGTTCAACTCAACGAATTAAATTATTTTAATGTTTAATACTCTGGGATTTTCTTTTCTCTTTTCTGCGCGTTTTTACTCTGCAATTTCACTGTGATTTCACTTGGAGTTGATACCCTGCCTCACCATGTTACCCAGTGAGTTACACCTTAGTGATTATAATATTTTAAGTCAGGTATATTTTAAGACGATAACAATTTAATATGGTTTAAGTATTGCCGTAATTTCATTCCAGTTTTTATGTAAAGGATAACAAGGACTTCTTTAGACAACGAGTGTTCTTTTAAATGAAAACAGACATTGAATTCCCTTCAGTTAGTGCCTCCCTTACTGATTTCATATTAACCCCTGTGTCTATGATTTTTCATTATGTATGGTTCGAATTCAGCCATGTTGGCAATTTTTTTAAGTTCACATTTCCTTTATTGGGACTCCATCTTTATTACTTCTTGGATTATATTTACCTCTGTGATTTGTACCCACAAAATTTTTCTGACACCATCCCTCTGTTGTGACACTACGAATTTATTGTGACACCATACCTCTGTTGTGATAGTACAAATCTGTTGTGACACTACGAATTTGTTGTGACACCTTTGTGATATGTACCCACCTTTGTTGTGACACCTCTGAGATATGTACCCATGAAATTGTTGTAACATTTACCAGCTGTGATTTATAACCTTGACTTTGTTGTGACACCTTTACCATATGCGATTTGTGACCTTGAATTTTCTATGACACCTACCTCTGTGTTTTTTTGGGGCCACCAAAACCCAACGAGGATCTCTGCAATCTTCCTTGTGAAAGTTGCGTTACCTTCTCTTCGATTTTTCCACCTTTCTTTTTTAATTGACGGTCAATGCATAAATTTGATTAAAAACGCATTATATATTAAGTGTATTTTATTTAGATTACCTGGTGACTTATCAATCTACATGCATTCCATTTTATTTTGACTGCCAATGTGTAATTACACCGTAGTATTACAACAATGGTAATTTACATTTACTTTACACAGTTGCTTCTTACCTTTTTAGACAGACATATATTGGATTTTTCATTGATGGAAATCGAATTAGCAATTGCTAGATGACTAACTAAATGCTTCGGCGTTCTTACCCCTGAGTTTTACTTTTACCCGACAACGTTTCTCACTGGTAGTAGTGGTTGGGACAACTTCCCTCTATTTTATTTAGCAGTAATAATTGTGATAGGACATCATCTAACAATGGCACCAAGTGCATTGAATGGCTCTGAATGACATTAAATATGATCAGACATATAGCATTTAAATATCATTAGACAAATTGGGCAAAAAAACTCATTGAATGTATATGGCATTAATTATCATTGCATGTATAGCGACTTTTCTGGTAACGTGTAGATGGAATTATTTTGCATTTATAGCTTGTAATATACAACTTGTCTTGTCATTAATGTGATATTCAGTTGTTAAGTACTGAGTTAGATTGTATTAATTGAATTGTTATTGTTGTCTAAATTGTAATTTAGACTTGTGAATTAAATTGCACTTGAGGTTTATTTAGCCTTGCACATTTTGACTAGTAGTCATCTAGACATGCTAATTTAGATATGAGATTAAGTTAATTCAATATATAGTTATTGTTAATTTGGTAAAATATACTCTCTAATTTAAATTTGTATTTCATGTTAAGATAGGTTGTAAATCACTGACTAGTTTTATTTAGACTGGTTAATTTAGATATGTATTTAATGCTATATTAGATGGTAAATGTTGACCAGTTTAGACTTGATAAAAGGGTTGGGTTGTTGACGAAGTCATGTTTTGGCTTGTGTCTTCCCTTTTTGTCGTCTACTAGCATCTCGTCGACCTATTGATTGGGGTTGGGCATGGTTTTCTTATCGGTATTCGGACCCTAACACGCCAAATTTATCCAGAGTCCTTGGTCCAGATAGGATGTGTCACGCCAAGGTTATAGTCGTGTCTATCCCTTGGGGACGACATGATTCCCAATGAGGGGATCATTGCACACCCTAAGGTATAGAGGAGAAAGATAACTTGGCTGAGGTGTGTGCCTTTCATGTGGTTGTTGTTGGCTGATGTGAGATGTTGTTAGCTCTTAGGCTATTACACCTTCATACTTTTGGTTCACGCGCCTTGAGGTTCTAGTCATTGGTCGTCAAGGTCATTGCATCGGGATGGGGGTGTTGTCCCTTAGCTTGTAGGCGAGGTCATGTTGCATCGGGCGGATAGTCGCTCCTCTTTCTTGTTCTATGCATGTTTTTCCCAGTTGCCCTTGTGCCAGTGCATTGAGTCATAGTTTCCTATTGCCTGGACTACGTGCTTACGTTCGTCGCCAATGGTGTCATTAAACTATTGTTGTCAGCTTCTTGCCTTGTAACAAAAAAAAAAATCCACTTCTGCTTCGCTTGTAGTCGTAACGATGGGGTTGTTACAACCGAGTATCATTATTTATGTGTAAAACATGTTGATAATCAGTTTATAGGTTATTGAAAACAATTATTTACATTAATCGGTAATCCTAATTACAGTTTTAAATTAAAACGTATAGGCTCGGAGAAAAACAATTTTGTTAATGTCATTCTAGAGCATTAGTATTAATTTAATTTGAATGCTAGGATATAACAATTTTAAAATGGTGATGATTCAATGATGGTCATGATCTTGTGATAGTTATCTAATGATGGGTTGATTGTTAAATTATCTAAATATTGTTGAAGCAATTTTTAAGTTTTCTCGCGAAATAGGCAATAAATATTACACCTTGCTTGACATTGAGTAAAGGTGTCTTATGCTTGGCCCCCTTCTTTTACTCCTCTCAATTAAAGAGTTGATTTCTTTGTAGGAATTTACAACCCAAGAAGTGAAAATTTATATATGAGTTTACTGGAATAGTAACTCTTGAATGGAAGAATATGTTGCTTAAAGATGGTTAGATGCTTTTACTTTTGGTGAATGATTACTTATGTTGTGAATTAGTCCTTATGATGATAAATTGCTAATGATTTACATCTAGTCATTGTGCCAATCCAAATGTATTGATTATAGTCACCCTCTGTCCATATTTGCTTGATTGTTTAGAGCGCCTTCATCTAACGACGTCGAATAATGTATGTTAGTGCAAGTTTAATTTCAGGCACGTTGGATTTTATGTTCAGTTGAAGGTCTATAATTTTTTTTTTTTCACATGGGTCCCTACCGCCTTTGTCTAAATGTGGCGACGTGATACCTTATTATGGGTTCATGTGCCTCCCGATGTGGTTGATGTTGATTTTTTAAGTAATATTATCCTTGTTTTGTAACTTTAATGTGATTATCTCCCGCTCTCCGAGAAGGTTCTAGTTACTTGTGTCATTGATGTTGTTGTGTTTGGTTTGATTGATGTTGCTTTTATTTTAGTAGGTATGATATTTCTTGTGATGGGAGGGATGTAGACACCTCCTTGTTCCTTGAAACATTCACCAACTTTGAGACCTTAAATGGTCAAAAGTTATAGGAACCTAGGCTTGAGCGTTGCTTATGTGTCCTGGCGGTCCTAACCTTGCAGGGTAGGATGGGTGGGTAGTTGTTTCTATTCTTCGTTTGATTGAATGCCATATGTTGCCTCCAATTGTATGTTGTGATAGTATGTTAGGTTGTTATGTCATTTTTTGAGTGATTTTCATGTGTTTTGTTCATCGTCAAGTTGCAACATTTGAGTGTATTGTTGTTATTACTTTCATACATAAAAGAAAAAAAAAATGTACTTGTTGTGAGAGGCTTGTTTTCCTAATGATTGGGTTCGTTAAATATGGTATCAAAGCGGGTACGACCCACAACCTGGGATCACTGCGACTTCCATTGATTGAATACTTGATTATAAAATGTCACTAATTAAAATTGATTTGTATTCGTGCAGGTAATCATGGTTAGAGGATGTCACAGAGGTAGAAGACAAGGTTTTAGGGGAGGAGGTGCAACTCCCCCAGTGGAATTCATGCCCGATGGGTCTAACCCCAAGGGAGATGAACATGTTGTCAGACAGGAACATATAGTTGTGGGAGATGTTGTTGGGATGATGAGGTCCTTTCAAAGAATTTTTGAGGCATTGACTAGTCATTTGGATAGAGATGAGGTCAGGGCACCGACACCTCCTGAGGGTCCATCGTGCGTCCCGGCCAGTACTAGTACCGTTAACCGTAAACTCGAGAAGGTCAAATTTCCTGAATCCTTTGGTGCCCTGGATGGTGCATCCACTGAGGCATGGTTGGAGAGTATGGCGATGTGATTTTCACTTCGTGACTATACCTCCAACAAGAAGGTATGCATGGCGGTCTTTCAACTGAAGGGGAGTACTCTTCTATCGTGGAAGACACTCTTGTCGCAATTGAACATGGAAGTCAAACATGTGTGATGGGAACTGTTCAAGGAATGGTTCTGGGAGAGGTATTTGTTTGAGGAATTCATTGATCGTCATCCCCACAATTTCAATGCTTTGCGAAAGGGTGGTCATACGGTGGCCGAGTACGATGACCATTATATGGAGCTACTTTGGTATGCTTTTCACCTGAATACCGAGAAGCTTAAGGTCAACAAGTTCGTGTTTGGCCTTAATGTCAGCATTAGTGAAAAAGTGAGGATTATGATGCCTCAAACCTTGCACAATGTTGTTCAGAAGGCCCTCATAGTGAAGGAGGATATTATCAATGTGGGTCAGAGAAGGACTCTAGTGAGAGCAGCGGGACAGGCGTGATCTAGTGCACAACAACATCAAACACTAGCTAGACATTCACCAGGATATCGTGGTATCCCAAGAGGATCCACTTTCACTACACCTCGATGACCAATGCCTCAACAGTGGACTCCTTACATAGGATCACAACACCAACAGCAGTGTCGACCGCAGTAGCCGCAACTTAGGCATGTTCAGCTAAACAAACCAGGGTTCCAGGCTAGTGGGTAGTCAGCTTCTAATTTAGATACCAGGAGTAATAGACCGCAGAAAGGGTGTTGGACATGTGGAGAGCCACATTACCAGTGTGACTGACTAGTTGAGAGGACCAGAGCATATGGATCAGTCAGACCCACTACTGTGGGAGTTTTGGGCAAGGCCCATTGGATTCATGCAGTGATGAATAACAACTAGGAAGAGAACTAGTCAAATGTGCTCGAGACGTCAGGTACCATCGTTAACTATACCCTTAGTATTTTGATAGATCCAGGTGCTATAGATATTTTTATTTCTAATGAAGTGCTAAAAAAAATTAAGGTAAATGAAGTTGAATAGGATGAGTTTAGATTTGTAGAAATGGCTTCGGGAGTCAAACAAAAGGTTGGAGGGAAGTTTACAGGTTGTAGCCTTAACCTCGGAGAGTTTTTCACAACGTCCAACCTGTACATCACGATATTAGGGTTTTATGACGTTGTGATCAGTATGGACTGGTTGGAATCACATGAGGCGATACTCAACTGTAACACAAAATGACTGAGCTTGGTCAATGATGAGTGATAGAGATGCATGATTGTAGGTAGGAACTAGGCATTTTTCCTAAGGTTCATTTCTTCCCTATATCTATGGAAGAGCATGTTCAAGGGATTCCAGCTATATGCGATCCTTACATTAAAAGAAAAAGGCGTGGCGAAAGGACTAGAAAAACTTCCAGTAGTACGAGAGTTTACAGATGTATTCCTAGAGGAGTTACTAGGGTTGCAGCCTGAGAGGGAATTGGAATTTACCATCGACCTAAAACAAAGAACTGAATGGATAGCAAGAACACCTTATTGGATGTCGACCTCAGAGTTACATGAGTTGAAAATGCAACTGAAGGAGTTGATCGACCTAGTACTTATACGTCCAAGTGTGTCACCGTGGGGTGCACCTATTATTTTCATACGGAAGAAGGATGGGTTGTGGAGACTATGCATTGACTACCGTCAATTGAACAAGGCAACGATCAAGAATCAATATCTGTTTCCAAGTATTGGCAATCTGTTTGATCAGATGAAAGGTACGACGATGTTTTCGAAGATCGCCTTGAGATCAAGGTATCGCCAGTTATGGATCAAGGAGGACAAAACCCCTAAGACTGCCTTTAAGAAGAGGTTTGGACATTATGCTTTTACTATTTTACCATTTCGTCTGACAAACGCCCCTAGGGTATTTATGAGTTTAATGAATAGGGTGTTCTATGAATAGTTGGACAACTTATTCCCAGTATTCATGGACGATATCTTGATATATTCTTGGAAGATGGAGGAGCATGAAGAAAACCTGTGCCTGGTATTAGAGTGTCTATGAGAGAACATATTGTTTGGGAAGTTGTCGAAATGCTCGTTTTATCAAATGAAGATTCACTACTTAGGGCATGTCATCTCTGACAAATGTATCGTTGTGGATCCAACAAAGGTCGAGGATATTATGGAATGTCCTGCACCGATGAATGTTCGAGAAGTGCATAGCTTCATGGGATCAAAGGGATGTTATTGACAATTCATTGAGGGTTTTACGAAGATAGAAAATCCGATTACGGAATTGCAGAAGAATACCAAGAAGTTTGTTTGGACCGAGAAATGCACAAAATCATTTTTGGAGGCTCAAGGAACTATTGCCAACAACACCGATACTAAATTTCCCTGACATGGATGAGGATTTCTTGGTATGCAGTGATGTATCCAAAGAAGGCTTAGGAGGATTCTTGATGCAAGACGATCGAGTGATCGCTTACATCTTGAGATTGTTGAGAAGGAATGAGGAGAAATATGAGATGCACGATTTGAGGCTATCATCCATGGTTTATCCCTTGATAGTATGGAGAGACTACCTTATCGGATGAAAATTCAAACTAAAAAGAGACCACTGTGGTTTATAGCACATCTTTATGCAAAGAGACTTCAAAGCGTGACAACAATGTTGGTCAAAATTGCTTAGCGAGTATGATTTCGAGATTACTTACATAAAAGGAATAGTGAACATAGTGGCTAATGCATTGAGTTGGAGACCATGCAGATTTTTGGTGATGTCTCTTTAGACCAATCTACGTGAAAAGATTCTAACTTTATAGTGAGAAGATGACTGGTACAAAGAGTTTTAGGATTTTTTCGGACAAAACACAATGATTGTACGAAAATTTGAGGGATTTACGATGGAAAACAATGTTATATTGAGATTTAATGATCATATTTACATGCCACTCAATGACAAGTTGAGGATTTTGATCCTAAACGAGTCTCATAAAGAAGTGTGCATGGCTCATCCTGGAGTCATGAAGATGAGGGTAGATCTTAAACCCTTATTCTTCTGGAAAGGAATGAAGGCAGACATAGTCAACTATGTGGAAATATGTCTAGAATGTCAGATGGTGAAGGCTGAACATAGAAATCCGATAGGATGACTACAGCCACATGCTATTCTGGAATCGAAATGGGAGGTCATTTCAATGGATTTCATTATTGGATTGTCACTGATGGCAAGAAGACATGACTCGATTTTTGTAGTAGTCGACACTCTCATGAAGAGTGCTCACTTTATTCATGTGCGTATGACATATCACACACCTAACATAGCTAGAGTTTTCATCAACGATATAGTGAGGTTGTATGGCATGTCTAAGAGGATTATATCTAATCGAGGATCGATATTTACAGTATGATTTTGGACTAGTTTCCAAGATTCCTTGGGAACCCAACTTAACTTTAGTACCACATATCACCCAGAGATAGACGGGCAGACTGAGGGAACGAACCAAATATTAGAAGATATGTTGTGTATGTACATGATGGACTAAAAAAAGAATTGCAAATAATTCTTTCCACTCGTAGAATTTTTATATAGCAACAATTATCAAAGAACCATTAAGATGGCACCTTTCGAGATTCTTTATAGGTGACCGTGTCAGATGCCTTTGAGTTGGGATCGACTTGAGGATAGGGTCTTGGTGGGAGAAAAAGAAATACAAGAAATGTAAGAACAAATTAAAACCATAAGACAAAGGATAAAGGAAGCATAGGATCGACAAAAGAGTTATTCCAATGCACATCATGTCAACCGTAGTTATGAAGTTGGCGATCAAGTCTTCTTGCGAGTGAAACTGCATAAGAGTTTGATCAAGTTTGGAAAGGGTGCTAAACTCTCTCCTAGGTTTGTGAGACCTTTTGAGGTTTTGGAAAGGAAGGGGCTTGTGGCCTGTCAACTAGCCTTGCCCAATTCTTTGAGGCGTATGAACGATGTTTTTCATGTATCTATTTTGAGACATTATGTTAGTGATTCTACAAATGTTATTTACATGAGTTCCTTGTAGGTATCGGATGAGGGTGCGCTCACAGCTGAGCCAATCTACATATTGGACCATCACATTCGACAAGGATGATTTCAAATAATAGATTAGGTCGAGGTCCAGTGGGACACCTATGGTCCGCACTCGACGACCTAGGAGGACACATATGATATGCGTCAGCAGTTTCCATTTCTTTTTTTATAGCTAGACATATGATACTGTGATACATATTATTTCATCACTTACATATTGAGAAACTTAGGGACAAAGTTTAAAACAAGAGGGGGGGTATGTAACATCCCGCTCTTTCATGCACTGAGTGGACTTATTATTTGAGGAAACATCTGTGCAAGTGATCTGGTTCATTATACAATTTGTTGTTTTGATTATGATTATGAGATATAATGGATCTGACGATATGTTATTTTTGTTTTATTTACATCAACAAGTGCTATTGACTGGGTTATCCTGAGTGTGCAAGGCTCTGGACATTAGAGTATGTCAATGGCATCGATGGATATCCTTGGAATCTAGATCGATTCAGAGAGTGGACTGTTATGGTTTGATTGTTTTTTATATTGCAAATGTGACGTATGACTAGATATTATGATGTTGATTGTTATAGCTGACACGTTTCATTGATGGATGTGGGCTGATGATAGATTGTCGACCAGACTCACATTTGGAGTAAAGGGGTCATGCATGACAACCATATACATTGAGGGAGAGGTGTGGAAGTAGCCCTTCCACATCCTACTATCACTCCCATCGTGGTTTGAACTATAGGTTAATGATTACCTAGTTCGAGAGATCCACGATGTCGTGAGGGCAGACTATAACAGTCACTGACGATGATTCTAAGGGGCACGCAATAAGGTAGGGTCCTTATTTCTTAGAGGCCCTTAGTCTCCCACAAGGTTACCTGACAGAGAATTGACTCCAGGGGTTTGACGTCTACCAAATTCAGTCAAGAGGCGAGTGGAACTCTTGGATCACGTAGTGCATATTGAAGGGCACGTCTCGCAATTAAAACCAGAATGTAAGAGAGTGGCACCCTTAGAGCACATGGTGTGTCCTAAAAGGAACGTCGCGATTTTAACTATGGTAAGTTAATAACCCTAATACCTAGAAAACTATGCCTCCTTAGGACCTGTTCAGCCTTAAAATGAATGAGGGTATGAGTAAAGTTTAATAACAATTTTTTACCTTAAAACTATCTCCAAGCCTAGTGAATTTAAAACCTATGTCTAAGAAGAATATGTGAACCAAAAAAAAAACTAAATGGACATGTAACAAGAAGTGGGTAAATAAAATTCAAGCATTAATAATTAAAGTAAAATTTTTAATGAAGGTTTAATTATTAAAAGGGGTAAATGGTTGTTTTTGTCTAAACTTGTTGATTTTGAACTTACTTAAAGAAAAAGGGAAACTTAGAGAAAAAGGGAAAATTAAAAGAAAAAGTGGAATGTCCAACTTAGTAGGGAATCTAGCCTTTGAAACTTTCTATTTGTGAACTCAACTAGGCTTTAAGTAAGAAGTAAGTCATTTAAGAAATGTAAAGGAATAAAGGGACACCAAGAAGAACTTTTATGAATCCTTTTAGGTAGGTGAGGGAAATAGGCTAATTCAATTAATGAATAAATTATTTTTCAGTGCAACTAAGGGATCGAGCGACATGTGTACAGGGGAGGTGTGTCCTAATTAAATTAATAAAAGGGAATCTAATGAGGGTTTGGGAAAGTAATCACTAAGAAAAATATATAAAAGGGATGGTGGATGAGGAGGGTGGATCACGTATGGTATGTGTAAGGTTACGTTACCAAAAATTTTATCTTGACTAAATTTTCCTTGTGGGAATTGGGATACCCAGATCGGATAACAAGTGGTAGCTCGACCTTGTGAGGTGAGGTGGGAGTTGACATTCTCTGGTATTGTGTGTGTGTCCCCTTTGTGGATCAAGGGGCTCAAGGGGAAGAACAATACCCCTAGCGTAGGCTGGGAGGCATCGATGAGGTCTCAGCAGTAGGCAAGCAGGAGCGCATGCATAGGACATTGACTCAAGTTTTTCTCCTTCAGTGACGGTACGCATGTGCAACTTCCTTTGTATATTGGTTCTAATTACATGTATATGAATATTTATTTGATGTTTATGAAACAATATTCCTACACCATAGTTGGTAAATCCAGAAATGTTGTTTGCCTCCAAAAATGTCAGATTACTTGTTTCTAAATGCTTTAGTTTTATTTTGTTTAAGAAACTAGATAGTGCCCCACACCAATTCTATGGAAACTAGGTTCCTAGTTCATCTTCAACACCTAAGACATTCACTATTTCATATATATTCAAGGAACACATAACCTTTAATACTTAATGATTTGTTCATGTGGAAATCTCACTTCCTCCTCTAGAAACCAGGCCTTGGCCCTGCTCGACTAAAAGTTTTACCTTAAGATACAAAAGTGATAGGCTTTCGGTTACTGGAGTGCCTTAACCTCATAGGTTTCCTCCTTGATATCAACCTTAAATTGTTATCTTCTCATTCTTGCAACAACTCGTTGAGTCTGCTAAAAACAAATTGATGTACAATATGTGGTAATTAGCGATCTAGTTTCTTTGCTTCTTCAGGACTCTTGCCCCATGCCCTTGCAACAATTGTTTTCATGGTCAATGGAAAGGCTTCCCGCATGCAGAAATGAAGATTCTTGTACCATAGTTGTTTTTAATTTCCATTAAAATTTCATCCCTGGATGTTGACAAAAACATCAACTGCAATCTACAGAAGTTTAAAACATCATTGGTGAACCTGAATCTTCCAGGATGGTCACTTCGTATGTTGAACTTTCTCAGGACCCCAAGCCTGCCTTTTTTTGATATTTGTTTATTTTGTGATTCGAATTGTGGGAGTGTGTTTCATTTTTACCCTGTAAAAGTTTTCTTCCTATTGGGTCTGCGTATCGTTTTCAGTCCGAGATTTTGCTTTAAATCTTGTGGCCAGAACCTTAGCCATGGACTGCGCGAGGGGGAATTAAAATTCTTGGACTGTGTAGAGTTTTCTTTGGTATTTTTATCCTGGATTTGTTCAGCAAGGGGGGACTTGTTGTTCTCGATGCCCTTTGTTGTTGCCTCTACGAATCAGTTGCTGCATTCATTTCCCTATCACCTGAAATAGACAGGAAACAAATTAATATCCTCGCTATTTGAAACATTGTGTTATGATGGAGAATGACAGGAATGAATAAAAATTTCATTTATTTATAATCATTTATAGCCACGACGACCTGGGCGAATTAATGCTTGTAAATCTAAGTGGCCAGTGGTGGATCCCTTACATTTTTTTTATTTACTGCGATTTTGAGATTTCTTTGGCAATTTTTGTTTCTAATCAGCAATTTAAACTTTTAAACTTTTATTTTGTTTCATGAATTCCAGCTTGCTGACATTTGGCCATGTATTTTTCTAATCCCGAGATTCTTGGTTAATTACGACGAGATTTTTACTTAACCAGGTCAAACATTTCTTGACAAATAAATTCCTTTAATATATATATATATATATATCTGGTGATTCTACCCCACCTTAATATCCTTCCTTGTACTTTTCAGGGCTTACACTATAAGATATATTAATAAACAATTAAAAACTTTGTGTTTGTAAGCTCACACTATAATATATTGTAATAGAAATTTAAAAACTAAGCTATATTAATAAACAATTAAAAACTTTGTGTCTGTAATCTTACACTAGTGTTGGAAATAGGCCGCCTTAAATAGGAATGCATGATGCGAAAAGAGAATTTCAAAATAAACTTTGAGACACATTCTTCCACGCTCGAGAAAAATAAGAAATTCCCAATTTCCTAAGTACTCTGAAGTACAAGACTCTCATTTCCAAAAAAAAATTTAACTTTTATAATTATATGGTTAAGCTACCCATGATCGCAGAAATTGGGATTGTACTGTCAAGGTGATAATTCAACGCCCATGACCAGGTGATAATTCAATACCCATGGGTCACCGTGCATCAGTATTTATGTGTAAAACATGTTGATAATCAATTTATAGGATATTAAAAACAATTATTTATATTAATGGGTAATCCTAATTATAGTTTTAAATTAAAACATACAGGTTGGGAGAAAAACAATTTTGTTAATGTCATTCTAGAGCATTAGTGTTAATTTAATTTGAATGTTAGGATATCACAGTTTTAAAATGGTAATGACTCAATAATGGTCGTGATTTTATGATAATTATCTAATGATGGGTTGATTGTTAAATTATCTAAATATTGTTGAAGCAATTTTTATGTTTTCTCGCGAAATAGCCAATAAATATTGCACCTTGCATGAGATTGAGTTAGAGTGGCTAATGCTTGGCCCCTTTCTTTTACTCCTTGCAATTTAACATTTGTTTTCTTTGTAGGACTTTAGAACCCAAGAAGTAAAAATTTATAAATGAGTTTACTGGAATAATAACCCTTGAATGGAAGAATACATTGCTTAAAGATGGTTAGATGCTTTTGCTTTTGGTGAATGGTTATGTATGCTGTGAATTAGTCCGTATGATGATAAATTGTTAATAATTTACATCTAGTTGTTGCGGCAATCCAAATGTATTGATTATAGTCACCCTGTATCCATTTTTGCTTGATTGTTTAGAGCTCCTTCGTCTAACAATGTCATATAATGTATGTTAGTGCATGTTTAATTTCAGGGACGTTGGATTTTATGTTTGGTTGAAGGTCTAATACTAAGGATCAATTTGCCTCAAAACTTTTTCTAGGGTTTTATTTAGACTGGTTAATTTAGATCTATATTTAACGCTATATTAGACGGTAATTATTGACTAGTTTAGACTTGATAAAAGGGTTGGATTGTTGACGAAGTCATGTTTTGGCTTGTGTCTTCCCTTGTTGTCGTCTACTAGCATCTCGTTGACCTGTTGATTGGGGTTGGGCATGGTTTTCTTATTGGTATTCGGCCCCTAGCGCGTCGAATTTATCCAGAGTCCTTGGTCCAGATAGGATGTGTGGCACCAAGTTTATAGTTGCATTTATCCCTTGGGGATGACATGATTCCCGATGAGGGGATCATTGCACGCCCTAAGGTATAGAGGAGAAATATAACTTGGACAAGGTGTCTTCCTTCCATGTGGTTGTTGTTGGCCGATGTGAGTTTTTGTTAGCGCTTAGGTTGTTATGCATTCATACTATTGGTTCACGGGCCTTGAGGTTCTAGTCATTGGTCGTTAAGGTCATTGCGTCGGGATGGGGTTGTTGTCACTTAGCTTGTAAGTGAGGTCATGTTCTGTCGACCGGATAGTCGTTCCTCTTTGTTGTTCTATGCATGTTTTTCCCATTTTCCCTTGCGCCAGTGCATGGAGTCATAGTTTCTTGTTGCCTAGACTGTGTGCTTGTGTTCATCGCCAGTGGTGTGGTTATACTGTTGTCATCGCCTTCTTGCCTTTTAACAAAAAAAAAAATTCCGCTTCTGCTTCACTTGTAGTCGTAACGATGGGGCCGTTACAACCAGGTATCATTATTTATGTGTAAAACATGTTCATAATCAATTTATAGGATATTGAAAACAATTATTTATATTAATGGGTAATCCTAATTACAGTTTTAAATTAAAATGTATAGGCTCGGAGAAAAACAATTTTGTTAATGTCATTCTAAAGCATTAGTATTAATTTAATTTGAATGTTAAGATATAAAAATTTTAAAATGGTGATGATTCAATGATGGTCATGATCTTGTGATAGTTATCTAATGATGCGTTGATTGTTAAATTATCTAAATATTGTTGAAGCAATTTTTAAGTTTTCTCACAAAATAGGCAATAAATATTGCACCTTGCATGACATTGAGTAAAGGTGTCTGATGCTTGGTCCCCTTCTTTTAATCCTTTCGATTTAAAAGTTGATTTCTTTGTATGAATTTACAACCCAAGAAGTAAAAATATATAGATGAGTTTACTGGAATAGTAACCCTTGAATGGAAGAATACGTTGCTTAAAGATGGTTAGATGCTTTTACTTTTGGTGAATGGTTACTTATACTGTGAATTAGTCCTTATGATGATAAATTGTTAATGATTTACATCTAGTCGTTGTGCCAGTCCGAATGTATTGATTATAGTCACCCTCTATCCATATTTGCTTGATTCTTTAGATAGCCTTCGTCTAATGACGTTGTATAATGTATGTTAGTGCAAGTTTAATTTCAAGCATGTTGGATTTTATGTTTGGTTGAAGGTCTAGAATTATTTTTTTGCACATGGGTCCTTATCACCTTTGTCTAAATGTGGCGACGTGTTACCTTATTATGGGGTCATGCACCTCCCGATGTGGTTGATGTTGATTTTTTAAGTAAGATTATCCTTATTTTGTAACATTAATGTGATTATCTCCCGCTCTCCAGGAAGGTTCTAGTTACTTGTGTCATTGATGTTGTTGTGTTTGGTTTGATTGATGTTGCTTTTATCTTAGTATGCATTATCTTTCTTATGATGGGAGGGATGTAGACACCTCCTTGTTCCTCAAAATATTCGCCAACCTTGAGAACTTAAATGGTCAAAAGTGATAGGAACCTTGGCTTGAGAATTTCTTATGTGTCTTGGAGGTCCTAACCTTGCAGGGTAGGATGGGTGGGTAGTCATTTCTATTATTTGTTTGATTGAATGTCATATGTTGCCTCCAATTTCATGTTGTGATAGTATGGTAGGTCGTTATGTCATTTTTTGAGTGATTTGCAGGTGTTGTGTTCATCGTCAAGTTGCAACATTTGAGTGTATTGTTGTTATTACTTTCATACATAAAAGAAAAAAAATATTGTACTTGTTTTGAGAGGCTTGTTTTCCTAATGACGGGGTTCATTAAATATGGTATCAGAGCGGGTACGACTTATAGCCTGGGGTCACTGCGACTTCCATTGATTGAATACTTGATTATAACATGTCACTAATTAAAATTGATTTGTATTCATGCAGGTAATCATGGTTAGAGGATGTCACGGAGGAAGAAGACAAGGTTTTAGGGGAGGAGGAGCGACTCCCCCAGTAGAATTCGCGCATGATGGGTCTAACCCCCAGGGAGACAAACATGTTGTCGGATAGGAACATATAGTTGTGGGAGATGTTTTTGGGATGACGAGGTCCTTTCAAAGAATTTCTGAGGCACTGATCAGTCATTTCGATAGAGATAAGGCCAAGGCACCGACACCTCCTGAGGGTCCATTGTGCATCCCGGCCAGTACTAGCAGTGTTCATTGCAAACTTGAGAAGGTCATATTTCCTGAATTCTTTTGTGCCCTAAACAACATAGCCACTAAGGCATGGTTGGAGAGTATGGTGATGTGCTTTTCACTTTGCAACTATACCTGCAACAAGAAGGTATGCATGGCGGTATTTCAACTAAAGGGGAGCACTCTTCTATGGTGGAAGACACTCCTGTCGCAATTGAACATGGAAGTCGAACACGTGTGATGGGAACTGTTCGAGGAACGGTTCCGAGAGAGGTATTTGTTTGAGGAATTCATTGATCGTCAACCCCATGATTTCAATGCTTTGTGAAAGGGTGGTCATATGGTGACCGAGTACGATGACCGTTCTATGGAGATACATTGGTATGCTTCTTACCTGAATACTGAGAAGCTTAAGGTCAACAAGTTTGTGTTTTTCCTTAATGTTAGCATTAGTGAAAAAGTGAGGATTATGATGCCTCAAACCTTGCACAATGTTGTTCATAAGGCCCTCATAGAAAAGGAGGATATTATCAAGGGGGGTCAAAGCAGGACTCTAGAGAGACTAGCGGGATAGGCGTCATCTAGTGAAAAACAACATCAGACACTAGCTAGACATTCACCATGATATTGTGGTATCCCGAGAGGATCCACTTTCACTACACCTCGATGACCAATGCCTCAGCAACGAACTCCTTACAGAGGATCACAGCACCAACAACAGCGTCGACCGCAGTAGCTGCACCTTAAGCATGTTCAGCTAAACAAACGAGGGTTCTAGGCTGGTGGGTCGTCAGCTTCTAATTCAGGTACTAGGAGTATTGGACCATAGAAAGGGTGTTGGACATGTGGAGAGACAGATTACCAGTGTGACTGACTAGTTAAGAGGACCAGAGCATATGGATCAGTCAGACCCACTACTATGGGAGTTTTTGGCAAGGCCCATCGAATTCATGTAGTGATGAATAACCACTAGGAAGAGAACTGGTCGAATGTACTCGGGACGTCGGGTACCATCACTGACTAGACCCTTAGTATTTTGATAGATCCAGGTGCTATAGAGATTTTTATTTCTAGTGTAGCGCTTCTATAGAGATTTTTATTTCTAGTGTAGCGCTAAAAAAAATTAAGGTAAATGCAGTTGAACAGGATGAGTTTAGATTTGTAGAAATGGCTTCGGGAGTCAAATAGAAGGTTGGAGGGAAGTTTACGGGGTGTAGCCTTAACCTCGAAGAGTTTTTCACAAGGGCCAACCTATACATCACGATATTAGGGTCTTATGACATTGTGATCGATATGGACTGGTTGGAATCACATGAGGCAATACTCAACTGTAAGACGAAATGATTGAGCTTGGTCAATGACGAGGGACAGAGATGCATGATTTTAGGTAGGAACCAGGGATTTTTCCTAAGGTTCATCTCTTCCCTATAGCTGTGGAAGAGCATGTGTAAGGGATTCCAACTATATGCGATCCTTGCATTAAACGAAAAAGGCATGGCGGAAAGACTGGAAAACCTTCTGGTAGTACGAGAGTTTATGGATGTCTTCCTAGAGGAGTTACCAGGGATGTAGCCTGAGAGGGAATTGGAATTTACGATTGACCTAAAACCGATAACTGAACAGATAGCAAGGACGCCTTATTGGATGTCAACCTCGAAGTTACACGAGTTGAAAATGCAACTGAAGGAGTTGATGGACCTAGTACTTATAAGTCCAAATGTGTCACCGTGGGGTGCACCTATTATTTTCATATGGAATAAGGATGGGTTGTGGAGACTCTGCATTGACTACCGTCAATTGAATAAGGCAACGATCAAGAATCAATATTTATTGCCAATGATTCGTAATCTGCTTGATCAGATGAAAGGTACGACAATGTTTTCAAAGATCACCCTGAGATTGGGGTATCACCGGTTATGGATCAAGGAGGATTACATCCCTAAGACTTCCTTTAAGAAGAGGTTTGGACATTATGAGTTTACTATTTTACCGTTTTGTCTAACAAATGCCCCTGGGGTATTTATGAGCTTAATGAATAAGGTGTTCTATGAATAGTTGGACAAGTTATTCCAAGTATTCATTGACGATATCTTGATATATTCTTGGAAGATGGAGGAGCATGAAGAAAACTTGCGCCTGGTACTAGAGTGTCTAGAAGAGAACATATTGTTTGGGAAGTTGTCGAAATGCTCGTTTTATCAATCGAAGATTCACTACTTAGGGAATGTCATCTCCGGAAAAGGTATCGTTGTGGATCCAGCACAGGTCAAAGCTATTATGGAATGGCCTGTGCAACGAATGTCCGAGAAGTGCGTAGCTTCATGGGTTCAGAGGGATACTGTCGACAATTCATCGAGGGTTTTTCGAAGATAGAAAAATCCGATTACAAAATTGCAGAAGAATACCAAGAAGTTTGTTTGGACTGAGAAATGCGCAAAATCATTTTTGGAGGCTCAAGGAACTATTGACAACAACACCGATACTAAATTTTCCTGACATGGATGAGGATTTCTTGGTATGCAGTGATGCATCCAAGCAAGGATTAGGCGGAGTCTTGATGCAAGATGATCAAGTGATCGCTTACATCTTGAGAAAGTTGAGAAGGCATGAGGAGAAATATGATACCCATGATTTAAAGCTATCATCCATGGTTTATCCCTTGAGAGTATGAAGAGACTACCTTATTGGATGAAAATTCAAACTAAAAACAGACCATTGTGGTTTACAGCACATCTTTATGCAAAGCGACTTGAAAGTGCGACAACGACGTTGGTCGGAATTGATTAGCGAGTATGATTTCGAGATTACTTAAATAAAAGAAATAGTGAATAGAGTGGATAATGCATTGAGTCGAAAACCACACATATTTTTGGTGATGTATCTTTATACCAATCTACATGAAAAGATTCTAACTTTATAGCACGATGATGACTGGTACAAAGAGGTCTAGGATTTTTTCAGACAAAACACAATGATGGTACGAAAATTCGAGGGATTTACAATGGAAAACAATGTTATATTGAGATTTAATAATAGGATTTACATGCCACCCAATGACGAGTTGAGAAGTTTGATCCTAAATGAGGCTCATAAAGTAGTGTGTATGGCTAATCCTGGAGTCATGAAGATGAGGGTAGATCTTAAACCCTTATTCTTCTGGAAAGGAATGAAGGCATACATAGTCAACTATGTGGAAATATGTATAGAATGTCAGATGGTGAAGGCTAAACATAGACATCCGACAGGATTACTACAGCCACATGTTATTTCGGAATCGAAATGAGAGGTCATTTCAATGGATTTCATTGTTGGATTTCCACTGACAGCAAGAAGACATGACTCAATTTTTGTAGTAGTTGACACTCTCATGAAGAGTGCTCACTTTATTCCTGTGCGTATGACATATCAGGGACCTAACATAGCTAGAGTTTTCATCAATGATATAGTGAGGTTGTATGGAATGCCTAAGAGGATTATATCTAATCGAGGATCGATATTTACAGGATGATTTTGGACTAGTTTCCAAGAGGCCTTAGGAACCCAGCTTAACTTTAGTACTACATATCACCCCAGAGATAGACGGGAAGACTGAGGGAACGAACCAAATCTTAGAGGATATGTTGCGCATGTATGTGATGGACCAACAAAAGCATTGCAAAGAATTCTTTCCACTAGTATAATTTTCATATAGCAACAATTATCAAAGAACCATTAAGATGGCACCTTTCGAGATTCTTTACAGGTGACCATGTCAAACGCCTTTGAGTTGGGATTAGCTTGAGGATAGGGTCCTAGTGGGACCAAAAGCAATCAAAGAAAAGTAAGAAATAATGAAAACCATAAGACAAAGGATAAAGGAATCACAGGATCGACAAAAGAGTTATGCCAATGCACATCGTGTCAATCGTAGTTATGAAGTTGGCGATCGAGTCTTCTTACGAGTGAAACCAAATAAGAGTTTGATCAAGTTTGAAAAGGGTGATAAACTCTCTCCTAGGTTTGTGGGACCTTTTGAGGTTGTCAAAAGGAAGGGGCTTGTGGCCTATTGACTAGCCTTGCCTGATTCTTTGAGGCGTATGAACGATGTTTTTCTTGTATCTATTTTGAGACATTATGTTAGTGATCCTACAAATGTTATTGACATGAGTTCCTTGCAGGTATCAGATGAGGGTGTGCTCACAGCGGAGCCAATCTGCATATTGGACCATCACATTCGACACAGACGATGTTGAACAATAGATCAGGTCGAGGTCTAGTGGGACAACTATGGTCCGCACTTGGCAACCTGGGAGGACACATATGATATGCGTCAACAGCTTCCATTTTTTTTTATAGCTAGACATATGATACTGTGATACATATTATTTCATCACTTACATACTGAGAAACTTCGGGACAAAGTTTAAAACAAGAGGGGGGCTATGTAACATCCCGCTCTTTCACGCACTGAGTGGACTCATTCTTTGAGGAAACTTCCATGCAAGTGATCTGGTTCATTATACAATTTGTTGTTTTGATTACGATTATGAGATATTATGGATCTGATGATATGTTATTTTTGTTTCATTTACATCAACAAGTGTTATTGACTAGGTTCTCCTGAGTGTGCAGGGCTCTGGATGTTAGAGGATGTCAATGGAATCGATGGATATCCTTGGACTCTGGATCGAGTCAGAGAGTGGACTATTATGGTTTGATTGTTTTTTATATTGCAAATGTGACTTATGACTAGATATTATGATGTTGATTGTTATAGCTAACACGTTTCGTTGATAGATGCAGGTTGGCGATAGATTGTCGACCAGACTCACATTTGGAGTAAAGGGGTCATGCATGACAACCAGATACATTGAGGGAGAGGTGTGGAAGTAGCCCTGCCACATCCTACTATCACTGTTGTCATGGTTTGAACTATAGGTTAATGATTACCTAGTTCAAGAGATCCACGATGTCATGAGGGCAGACTGTGATAGTCACTGACGATGATTCTAAGGGGCACACAATAAGGTATGGTCCTTACTCCTTAGATGCCCTTAGTCTCCCACAAGGTCACCTGACGCAGAATTGACTCCAGGGGTTTGACGTCTACCAAATTCAGTCGAGAGGCGAGTGGCACACTTAGAGCACGTAGTGCATATTGAAGGGCACGTCACGCAATTAAAACCAAAATGCAGGCGATTGACACCCTTGGAGCACGTGGTGTGTCCTGAAGGGAATGATGTGATTTTAACTATGGTAAGTTAATAAACCTAATACCTAGAAAACTATGCCTCCTTAGGACCTGGTTGGCCTTAAAATGAATGAGCGTATGAGTAAACTTTAATAACAATTTTTGCCTTAAAACTATCGCCAAGCCTAGTGAATTTAAAACCTAGGTCTAAGTAGAATATGTGATAAAAAAAAAAAACTAAATGGACATGTAACAAAAAGTGGGTAAATAAAATTCAAGCATTAATAATTAAAGTAAAATTTTTAATGAAGGTGTAATTATTAAAAGGGGTAAATGGTTGTTTTTGTCTAAACTTGTTGATTCTGAACTTACTTAAAGAAAAAGGGAAACTTAAAGAAAAAATGAAACTAAAAGAAAAAGTGGAATGTCCAACTTCGTAGGGAATCTAGCCTTTGAAACTTTTTATTTGTGAACTCAGCTAGGTTTTAAGTAAGGAGTAAGTCATTTAAGAAATGTAAGGGAATAAAGGGACACCAAGGAGCGTTTTTAGGAACGCTTTTAGGTAGGTGAGGGAAATAGGATAATTTAATTAATTAATAAATTATTTTCTGGTGCAACTAAGGGATCAAGTGACATGTGTATAGGGGAGGTTTGTCCTAATTAAATTAATAAAAGGGAATCTAATGAGGGTTTGGGAGAGTAATCACTAAGAAAAAATTATAAAAGGGATGGTGGAGGAGGAGGGTGGATCACATATGGTATCTGTAAGGTTACGTTGCCAGAATTTTTATCTTGACTGAATTTTCCTTGTGGGAGTTGGGATACCTAGCTCGGATAACGA
>ML792292.1:389257-405944 GCA_009831015.1 Picea engelmannii | reverse complement strand
GATTTTTTAAATCTTTTTTTTTTTTTAGAGAAATATATTGTATACAAGGAAATCTCATTTTAGGAAAAATGGAAAACAAATTAACACTATAAATAAATAGGTTTAATACAACTAAATTTGAGATGTGGAGGCTGAAGGAGGAGGTCTTGTTTGCAGATCAATACCTATGGGTTGTAGTATCCAAGAAAAAATCTTCTACTAAAAAGGATGAAGTTTGGGAAGCATGAGATAGAATGGAAAGAATATTTATAAGACTCTATTTGGACAATTTAGTGTTTTTAAATATTTTTTAAGGAACCGTTGCAACAAAACTATGAAAGACATTATGGGACTTGTACCGAACTAAATCCTTGGTTGATAAAAAAATTCTAGGAAAAGACTTACACTTCTTGAGAATCGATAATGATGATTAAGTAGCCAAAAACATGAATGCATTTAACACAAATGTGAATCAGTTGAATTCAATTGGAGTAAATATGGATGAGGAGGATCGTTTGATGACCCTTCTACGTTCTTTCTTAGAATCATGGGACAACTTTGTAATGGCCATTGGAAGCATTCCAAATGAATTGGTGCTTGATGATGTTATGGTTGATTTATTCTAAAAGTAGATGAGGTGGAAGGATTCTAAATCCACCAAGGAGGCATTTCCTATTTGTCAAATATAAAACAATAAAAGAAAGAAAAGGTAGGAGGGAATATCAAAATCCTATGGGGGATATAAGTCTAATGAAAATTCCAAGGAAAGATGTTGGAACTATGGAAAGGTCGGTCATTTTAGAAGAGACCAAAAGGAATAAAAAACATGAGTAAACTAATAATGACTATGACAATGAATATAAAAAATATTTCCAAGTGGATGGTGAATATGAAATTGCCATAACCTTGGTGACCCATTCATTTCATAGTGCATGTTTAATAGAATCTAGAGCTTCCTTTACCATGATTTCCCATTGTGAGTGGTTTTCAATGTATGAAAAATATGACAGTTGGAAGGTATACCTTGGTGATGATTCTCATCTCAACATAGTTGGTCATGGTGGAGTTTTGATTATATTCCCTAATTATAAACTGGGGGATCAATAGATTTATGCACATTATGGGATTTGCATGGAACCTACTATTTCTATCAAAACTTAATGATGTGAGTGTGTAGGTTATTTTATCTAATAAAGGGTGTAATATGGTGCAAGGAAATATGCATCATGAAAAAGATGTTCTTGTAGGAACATGTTTTCAACTTGATGCTTGTTTCATTCACTTAAATTGTTCTTAATTTCTTACAAAGAGATTTGAAGAAGATACACCTTTGTCATCATAACCAACCAACAAAGCATGGTGGTGTATCTTATGCTTACTAGGTATTAAAAGGAGATCTTTCTTTAGAGAGAAAGTGACATTCATAGAAGGAAATTTTATAACACTACAAAAAGGGCCATATAAGTGAGAACAAAATAAGAACCTTTAAAAACAAAAAATGTGTTAAGGGGTCGAATAATTGTGCTATTGAATTATATTTCTAAAATTATAAATAAATAATTATAATATCATTTAAAAAACAATATTATTTAGTTTAATAAGTAATAATAATTAAAAAGAAATTGTCTAAAAAAATTATTTAGTTTAATAAGTAATAATAATTAAAAAGAAATTGTCTAAAAAAATCATTAAGAAATAATGTTTTTATTTTGAAATTTATCAAATTTAAAAATATGTTTTTTACCCAAAAATATTTATCAAATAAATAATAACATTTAATAAGATATTAGATTTTGAAAATTATTAAATTTAATAATAAATTTCTTTTATTTAAATTATAAAATTGAATAATAATTTTAAATAATTAATTTAATAAATAAAATAAATAAAAAATAATTTCACAAATAAAATTATTATCGCCATCAATATCAATAATCTTAAAATAAAACAATTCCTACATCATGTAACAATATATAAATAATAGAAAACTAAATATGAGTATTCACATGGAAACCTTACATGCTAAGAGTCAACCACCTTCATTTTCATTGAATTATAAGTTTATAAAAAATTCTATATAACTATTCTTAACCAACATCTTTTTTCTAATGTGAAAATACTCAAATATAACGAATAAACCCACTTAACTAATCCTAACCAACATCTATTTCCTAATGTAAAAATACTCAAATATAACAAATAAAACCACTAACAATTATAGTTATCATGTATACATATTCAAATCTAATAATTTCAAAGTAAAACGCAATCTAACCTAATTATTATTGAATAAAAACTAAATAAAAAATATTAAACAATTAAGTTAAAGTTATAAATAAATAGAAAATTCTCTACCATTAAAGTTAAAATTATATTATAGTCAACTATTATCGACTAGAGTGTATTAATGTGAAAATCCTCCAAAACCTAAGATAGTAAATTCAATTAGCATTGCATAAACGTCCAAATCTTACTTTACTTCTGACTTTTATTATTAGTGAGATAAATGTCCAAATCCGACAGCTCCAAAATGTACCAAAAGTTATTATTGGTTAACTAAAACTTGGATAAGGTGGCCATTGTCGTTGGTGTTTTTTGGACATCGACCAACAAAGTATACCTATCAACGTGGCAGCATGAAGACCACATGGAGTGACGTATGAGACTTATTATTATATCTCGACTCGACCGAATACGCGAAGTGTAGTTGAGAGAACAACTACATGGTGCCGCATATGAGACTTTAATTACATTTAGAACTCCCCGAAACATGTTGGTCTACCGACCACATGGTGCCGCAGCAAGAGTGTACCTCTCCACGTGGCAAGAATCACCAGAGTGTATACCATGCAAGTAATATAAAGACGACAAAGTAGGAAACCGACCATAGACTTGAAGGACTTATCTCCTCTTTGCTCTTTGTGGGGCTGTGAATTATCTGATTTTCTTCATTTCAGACTTATCTTCTCTTTGTGAATTATAAGAATGTATGTTTCCATTAACTCAAGAACTATTGGAGAAGAATGTATTTGTAGAAGAATATAGGTGTGAAATAGGAATTTGTGAAAAATAATAATGATGAAATGTCTTTGCTTATTTAAGTTTTGATATAAAGTGTTATATTTGATGAGGTTTTGAGTTCAAATTTTTTTTATTTAAATGTACATGTGGAAGTAGGTTTTGATTTCAAATCTCCTAGATTTAAATATACATGTGAAAATACTAGACCAACCCACCAACCCAATTGCCCATTCAACCAATTATAAAAAAAATATAATAAACACACAATAAATTTTCCAAATCTCTTATTGCTTTTCTTGGTAGTGAACCTTAAGGTTTACAAGTATCTTATTACTTTTCTTGGTAGTGAACGTTAGGTTTACAACTATATGTTAAATGCCAAGAGACCAAGTTAGACTTTATTTAGAAGTCCATAGGGCATTTTGGCATTTGGTGAAATCAACAATTGGTTTTTGCTTTTCATGTATAAATGGAAATCTAGTGAAGCTTGGAGGACATCTTAGATTTAAAAATTTGTAATTTGATTGTGATCTTCATACTTAGAAACTTCTTTAGTCATTTTCAATAATATATGTAGTCTCTTTGTGTTTTTTTAGCTGGTAGTATTCAAGTTTCCAAGCTAAGGTGTGTAGGCCCCCCATTATCTAAGCATGTGCACTCTTTTCTTCATTATACATAATTGTGGATTGTTGTAGAAAAAGTGTTGGTATATATATCTATATTTTGTTTTCTTTTTATGTTCAAACTTTGATGTGTAACTAAATATTTGTTTTCATTCATCCTAAATTATATTGTATTTGTATTTTCTTATGTTCATAAATTCTTCATTTAAGTTACAATGCTTTTTCTTCTTTATCATAGTTTAAATGTTGTAGTGTTCATGAACAAATTAAGTTTTTTCTTCATAGAATAGTTATTGATTTTTAGAGACAAGCTTAGTATTGCAGATTTAAGTAAAAGATTGAAGAGTCTAACAGAGTATTGTTGCAATTTCTTGAGCCACCTGTGGAAGTGATCGAAAGGCTCTAAGATCATGATTGATATCCAGTTCATGAAAGGGATAGGGAGGAAGAACCATATGTTCAACTAGATTTTCTACCAGTAGGGACCCTGATGCATGCTTAATCAACTAATTCAAACTTGAATCAATTATGATTTCTTTCTTTAAACTAGTTTTCCATTCAAGTATGCGTGCATATAATTTATTCCTTTATCAATAACCTACATAAGTGAAAAGAGCATTGTTGTGTGAGCCTTTCTAAAGGAATATTTCATGGCATAACCTAATATTTTGTCTGTATAAGCTTGTGTATTCAAGGTTGAAAATATTAGTTACTTTCTTGTTGGGGTGATTACTTTCTAGTTACCTTAATTTTGCATGTTTGTTAGATCCTTCTTTAAAACCTTCAATCTCACCAATTGACAGAGTAATGTTGTAAAGAGAACACTTTAGTGCCACATTCTATTCCACAACCTAATTTTCTACCATTGGAACTCTTACAATAGAATCTTGAAAGAATTAGATTTCATTTAAAATTTTAAAGATGAGGATAGATTGCGCTTTTTAGATTTCAATGAGTAGTTGGTTATCATATTCAAGTTTGGATTTCCTTATCAGTTTGGATTTTGAAGTTAATTCTCTCACATACAATGATTGTGCCTCACAAGTTTGCAGACTTTTGGATTTATAATTTAATGTCCTAATTTATGCAAGTAAATTAGACCAACAATTATCCTTATTGGATTATTGGACAACTATTAGGGATTAAAAATGGAATGCATTTTCAAAGAAATATTATTCATTCATTATTAATAAAAATAAATAATTAATTCTCCACTACACACCTAGTTTTTTTTCTTATTTTGTAAAATAAAAAGTACCTCATATATTTTTTTATATTGTTGTTTTATGATTTTATTATATTTGTTGAGAGAAATGGCATATTCTAATGGTTTTTTTTGTTGATGATGTATTAGTTTGTTTTGATCAAAAGTGGTATTTTCAATTTAATTAAAGTTTGCAAAATTTATCATTTCATATATTTTGATTATCCAAAGTTTCTATGCTTAGTTTACTTTACTTCTTGATTTTTAGTGGTGGAGAAATTCTTAGTTTGAATGTTGTGCATTAATTAACACCCCACTAAGACTACAATCTACTCCAATGCATTGTCCCATCTTAAGAATATGTCAATTTCCTTTACTTTTCTCTTGGAGATTACATATGTCATGCATGTACACATGATGAGATATACATACATACAACCTTTGCATTATTGGACATGAGGGACCCTTTCATTCCATTTTTATTCGATATCTTATCCATAAGCTCCCCGACATCATACACATTCTTCACAATGAAAATATTTGTAGTTATCTTGGCCATAAAGTTTTATATGTCATCTTTGTTCCACTTCACAACCATCTCCACTAGCACCTCATTACTCAGAAAACCAACATGCCTCAACACATCATAGGCCTTTGAGATTAAGTGCAGTCTTGAAAGACATGTAACATGGAATATAAGAGTGGATATCATAGTTATAATTCACACCATGAAAACAAAATGTGTCTATTTTTTAAAACCTAACAACAATAGGGTTTGGCCTCCAATGCAATGAGAAATCCCACTCCAATAGATATCCAGAGACCCAAGCACAAATATTCATATCCACCAAAAAATAAATTTCATTATAAAATGGTTGAAAAACTAGACCCCTTTATCTAGGTTTTGTAGTGACATAAAACAAGAGAGAAGAAAGAAGAAATCTTGGATTTGTAGAACTAAATGTGATTATGCAAGCCATCTATTTTCCTAAAATATAATATAAATATCTGTAGGAATAAATTAATAAAAAAATGTTGAAATTTTTTTAAACAATTTTGATGAAGAGACCACATTCACATATCTGAATTTCTCCTCTGTAGTTTTCAATGCCAAAGCCACGATGATTCTTTACAAATTCGTCTCTCCTGAAATAAAATAAAATTCTACTCCAATATCTTCTCTAGAAAATATACCTTGCATGACTATCCCCTCTTACTTTTGGTAGAATAATGGAATATAAATAAAAGTTGGTTTTAACTTACATTACAAAATTAAATTCCCACTCTTTTTTAAGTTACATTACACTCACCTATAGTACAATAATCACCATTGCTTCTTCATCATCATCACCATCCTCGTTGTAAATATTCCCTTTATCACCATTTCCATGACCCTTGTTCCCAACATAGAATTAGCATCACCATCCTTATCCTCACCCTCATCCTTGTTGTTACCATCATTGTTGTCGTCATCATCTTCATCATCTTCTTCATCATTAAAGTGACTACCACAACAACTTAAATTACAATACATTTATACATAAACTTTTTATTAATAAAATTTAGAATGAACATATCTTCCTTACCAAAAGAATAGAATGACTTTAACCAATTAATCATTTTTAATCTCCTTAAACATAAAACACTTTCTTAGATTCATTTAAAAAAATTACTTATAATATAATTATAATATTTTCTAAAGTAAACATACAATGGTTGCACATAATTAAATAGTTATGTAAAATAAATTATTTATAGTAAATAATTTATATTATAATTATAACCCAATTAAAAACATATAAAAATACAAATGTTACATATTGTTGAACATCATAATCGTCGTCGTTTATAAATATACTTTTTTTTATCATAAAATATTAAATGAACATGATGTAGGAGGACTGAAGTCAAGTAAAAACATTTAGATGGTATCTCCTAGAGGGGATGGCTTAAAAAAGGTGATAAAGACAATGTGAGATGTTATCAAGGATGACACATTTAGTGATGTAGATCACTAGGGCTACCTATGTAAGAAGAACATGTCTCTCATCCAAATAATAATAATTCCTAGTAGTTAAGGAGGATTTTCCTTTTCTCCAACTATTGATTATTGTGTGTCTTGTTTTTGCTAGCATGATAAGCTAGTTAGTTAGTTTTTATGTTGTGTGCATTAGTATACAATTATTTTCTCTTATCCATTAAGATATGTGAACTCTCTATTGAAACTATTGTAATTCTTTATAAATTTAATAGACAAGCATAATAAAACAAATCATCTTGTCTTGAGCATTTACCCACACATCATGACTTTCAATTAATTCTAGTCAATACATATTCTTCCATTTACAATGATCTTTCTAGGGAATTCACACACACACACACATGATCTTTCTAGGGAATTCACACACACACACACACACACACGTGTGTGTGTGTGTATGTATGTATTAAGTCCTCATATAAGTGCCATTTTCATTATTTATGTTTAGATCCACATTCTACACATCCTCGCATCTAGATAACATATATAATGTTATGTTAATAGAGATGTAGATGCGTGGTGGTGTCTAGAATATTTTAGTGATTACACAAGCTCTTCCACGAGCCCTATTTTATTCGATCGCCCCTTTTTTGTGAGTTATATTCAAGAAGAAATTTTAATTAGTATACATAATAACACATGATTTTATTTTCCCTTGATACCTCCTTTAGATCTAGAAAAATGATCATTAGGGATTCCTTAACTATGTCTAGCCATTAGATTATGATTTGTAGCTTCCTTAGATTCATGATTATTGTTACCCCTCGGGATAGGGGTAAATAAGGAGATCATGTATCAAGGACCATAGGTGGAAGCCATGGAGTTTTGAGA
Organism: Picea engelmannii; assembly: GCA_009831015.1. Classification (NCBI taxonomy): domain Eukaryota; kingdom Viridiplantae; phylum Streptophyta; class Pinopsida; order Pinales; family Pinaceae; genus Picea; species Picea engelmannii. The sequence goes on along the minus strand of ML792292.1, from coordinate 398,245 downwards.
GTCATATTGAGAAGGAGAGCCCAAAGTATCCCTCTTATTCATGTTTATCATTACTCATCACTAACAATAGAGAAATATCCACTACATCGACCTAGTCCCTTCATGAGGTAACAAGTAAAGTGTCATGGTATGTGTCATGGTAAGTGTCCCTTTAATATTTTAAGCATTTATACATGTTGCAAATAATTATTTCTTGATTCTTAAACATTTTCTTGGAAATTTTACCTTTTTCCTAATTTCACCTTGGTAGTTGTCATTGTATCCTAGCAAGTTGGTCACCCTCGGGAAAAGGGTTGTTAATGGGTGGTTCCTTGATGCGTCATTGTACCATTCCCATACATACTTACCACCTTTCATCCTTCTTCCCCTCTATTTCCTCATCTTTTGGGTTTCTTGGCTCATTGACCAAAGAAGGGATCGTACCTCATTTCATGGGAAGAAGGGGCTAAAGGCCCATAGGTATTGTAGCTGGAAAAATGTAAAAGAAAATGTTATCCTTATAGATGCACGCCCTCAGGTCTTGGAAACAATTAAATTCTTCTCCCAAAAATGAAGGACCTGCAAAAGAAATCACATAATGAAATGTCTCACTTGTTGAGGAAATGCATTTTGTAGTGTCCCTTAATTTCCATTGCATATGGAACCATGTGTGTTTCTAGATTCAAGTTGCATTGCGGTACTCTTTACTTTCCATTTCACATAGTACTCATTTTTTTGTACCTTATTCAATTAATGGAAATAAAAGGGCTTGGAAAAAATTTACATTGTAAACGAAGGGAAAAACACCCTCTACAAAGGCAACCATAAATGATACAAGACGATCCCTTGTATGTCAAAAACCACATGCCTAGAAGTCTTTTACCAATCGATTCATACTCATCAAATGACCTATATAGGTTCATCTTGGGAAACATTACTTGACTTGGGGATTGGATAACCCAATAGGGCACCTTGACACCCCTCTCGTACCTAAGTTTTGTAAATTTTATAAAGTATTTGAGCATGTGTTTAATTTTAAAATGGGGTTTGATGCACATGTTTGCATGTTTCTCTTATTAGATGTGGCTTAATTGGAATGATTCATATGACTTGTGGACGCTTGGAGGGCATACTTATTTTTATTTACAAGACTTTTCCCAGAGGATGGATGCTAGACCCCACGTCTAGGGCACTATTGATGATGAGAATTGTGCATGGAAGATGAAGGACGTTGCCATTGGATGTATATTGGAATGGATAGAGGATGGGATTCCACCCTTCTCTACTATAACGTTGACCTTTGGAGGCCTATATGTCACCCTGCTATCCCATGACATCACCTAGGGGCTAGAGTTTGAAGGCTTCGCTTGGTGGATTGATGGAGGAAGAACTGCCATGGACCTTGGCACATGAGAGAGTGACGTATGGCCTTTGGAGGCCCAATGTATGGAATTTTCATCCTTTACATCACTCCTTTGAGCCTAGTGTCATCGTACTAGGGAATGACATCACCCTCTTTAGGGTTTTATCTTATGTAAAAAAAAAAATTGTAAATTGAAAGAGAAAATTAAGACGTCATCCCTCTTCCGTTAAGACATGACTTTTCATTAGAGTATTTTTTTGGCTAGGATTTCCCATATAAATATGGCTAGCCAAGACTCATTTCATCATGACATTCTTTCTCACACAAGTGAGAGACACTTCTGAAATGTTTTCTATTTTTGGGATATTGTCTCTTTTACCTAGTTCGCTATCTTTTTTAGGAAAATAATGGATCATTCTTTATTCATTTTTGGATGGATGTGCTTCAATTAGGGTTTATTCTTGTTGAATCTTGGTGAAGAAAGTATAATTCTACAAATTCATATCAGTGAATTCTTATGGTAAATTTTACTTCTTCATATTGAATAATCTTGCTTGACAAAACCCTAAGAGAGGATCATAAGTGCTTCCTCCTCTCGCAAGTTAGGTCTCATCCATAAATTTGTAAAGGAAATATTGTGACAGGAACATATTGTGACAGTCGAATTTCCTGACTACAATTCCATAATAATGCATACTAAAGAAACACACTGAGAAACACACTTTTACCTAAAGACAAATATATGAAGTAGATCTTAACTAACTCCTAAGTGTCTAAATATTATAATATCCCCCCTTATGAACAACTTGGGATAGGATTGAAGGATTTACAATAGTGATACAATTGGTGAAAGAAGGAGGCATTAGACCCTATCTCCCCTTAATGAAAACTTCATGAAATCCTAACATAGATCCAAGTTTGGAAAACTTCACGTCTGTAAGAGACTTTGTGAAAATGTCTACAACTTGATCTTTTGTAGGGAAAAAAAGAACTTCAATAAATTGATCGTGAATGTGCTTTCTGATGAAGTGCATGTGTAGCTTGATGTGTTTGTTGCGTTTATGTTGAACTGAGTCTTTGGCGAGCTTGATGGCACTCTAATTGTCACACCAAAGGCTTGTAAGATGTTGCTGCTAGAATCCAAAATACAAAAGGATTTGTCAAAGACACAAGGCTTCCTGACTTTCATTTACCATTGCTTGGTACTCTACTTCTGCTAAAGAAAGTGCAATAGCATGTTGTTTCTTACAGTCCCAAGTGACAGGTCCTGAATCAAGGCTAAAAACATGATAACCAGCAGTAGACTTCCAATCATCAGGGTCGTCAACCCAATCTAAATAAGTGAAACTAACCAATAAAGGAGTCCCCTTGAACTGTAATGTATCCCGAACTGAATTGTACCCCAGACATACCAAAGTATTTTTTTAGTCATTCTAAAAAAAGGCTAGAGTCATTCTAAAAATATCCAGGCGGTTGGTCCATGTAGGTTTCTTATTGAAAATCCGCATGAAATACGGTGGATTTAACATCCATTTGATGGAGCCCCCATTTATGTGAGGCAACAAGCGAAAGAACAAGGTGTATGGAATTCATTTTGGCTACTGGGAAAATGTTTCATTATAGTCAATTCCTTCAATCTGGGAAAATCTTTTGGAAACTAACCAAGCCTTGTTCCTTTCAACACTTCCATTTGATCCATACATAGTTCTATAGACCCATTTACATATAACAAGTTTTCTTCCTTTTGGAAGAGGTAGAATATCCCAAGTATCGTTTTCCATTAAAAAATGATACTCTCAATTCATTGTTGTATCCCAATCAGGATGACTTGAAGCTTCTGTGAATGTCTCTGGATATTGAGTCTTTAAAACTTGAGCCAAAATAGAAGAGCCTCGTTGGAACTGTGAATGTGTCTGAAACAAAATCACCAACTACTTCTCATGTCGAATGAACCCATATAGGAAGCGGTGGTGTTGTTGTTGGTTTAGGTTCAATGGACTCATCTAGAGGAGGGTGAGCAGGAAGGGGTGGATTTTCATCCTCACTGTCATCATCTGAAGAAGAAAACATAATACGAACAAAGGAAGGAGCATATGTTGAAGATGGCTCACATGTCGAAGAAAGCACAATCATTGAATTAGGCTCACAGGAAAACATTTTCATCACATTTAACATCTATTCTAATAATAACTTCATTACAATTTGATTGAAGAATTATGTAACCTTTGAAATCTTCAGAAAAATGAAGAAATATACACTTTTGACTTTTAGGTTGCAATTCTTTCCTTTTCTCATCATGAATGTGAGCCCGTGCTATAATGCCAAATACATGGAAGTGAATTACATCTGGTTTAATTTTAGTCCATGCTTCTTTTGGTGTTATATTTTTAAGAGCCTTTGTGGGAGTGCAATTTACTATGTAATTTTCATATTTGATGGCTTCTTTCCAATACTTTAGACTTAATCCCTTAGATTGGATCACACAATTAGCCATGTCTTTTAAGGTGCGGTTCTTTCTCTCAGCAACACCATTTTGTTGTGGTGTATATGGAACAGTGTGTTGCATTTGCATTTCCCGTGTAGTCCAGTAACTTGTAAAATTATTGTTCACATATGCACCTCCATTATATGTTCTTAACCTTTGAATTTGATGTCCATATTGCTTTTCTACAAGGGCCTTGTAGGCTAGAAACTTGTCAAAAACTTCTCTCTTAAGCTCTAAGAAGTAAACCCAAGTACGTCTGAAAAAGTCATCACTGAATGTTAAGAAATACTTTCACCCAGAAAATGAAGAAGAATAAATTGGACCACACAAGTCACTATGAACAAGTTGTAAAGGGCCCGAGGCATTCCAAGAGGCACGTTTGTCAAAATTGTCCTGATGATGTTTTTCGAGAATACAATCGGCACAAACAACATATCTTCATGAAACAAGAGGAATACTAATCACCATCTATTGATTGCATAGTTGCTTTAATGAGCGCTAGTTTAGATGACCAAACCACTCACACCAAATTTATCTCAAGTCATTGCTATGAGCAACAAAAAATGATGGAAAAGATGATCACCCAAAGTTTTCAAACTTGTACAACCTGGTAATATCATCAACAATTCTAGTTACAAGAACATGCTTAGGATATTTTAGATCCTTGATTACAACTTGGTGAGGTGGAAACTCTACAGTTTTACCTTCACCTGAATGAGTTATTTGATATACTGATAGAATATTACAGGAAATACTTGGAACAAATAATATATCATTGAAATGACCGTTATCTAGTTGAATTATTCCAAATCCTACAACACTAAGATATCTATCATCACCAACAAATAATTTATTCATGTTACTTTCATTTAGAGATTAAAATATGGATTTATCCTTATCCATATGATAAGATGGTCCAAAATCAATAAGCCACTCATCCGAAGAAGAAGTAGAAATTGCATTGAAGGAGAAACCAGATGCAAAAAGGACAAGTCCATGAGAAGAATAAGAAGAAGTATAATCAATATTGATGTTATGCTTCTTCATCGTTGCTTCTAAAGCTACCATTTTCTTGAAAAATATGGAATCATCATGACCATCTTTCCCACAAAAGTTGCAATGTCTGTCAGTCTTCTTATTTTTAAATTTTGCTGATTTGTCACCATTAGGAGTTAAAGTTGTTTGAGTGGGTTTGGGAACCTTGTTTTTCTTTTTGTTTTGGCGAGGATGTTTCTTCTTGGGATTCTTCTCTTTATCTTTCTATTGCGCGATTAGGGCTTTGTTGGAGGTACCTGCAGTGTTGATCACTCAAATTTGTACAAGATTATCTTTCTCTCTAATCAAAGCATCAAAAAAAGACTCAAAAGTGGGTTTTTTGATAAGTTTTCCCTAGAGCCTCTCTCATGGCATAAAAGGTAGATAAAAACAGATAATATGCACTCCTAGCTTAGAAAGAATAATATAGATGCAACAGTCTTCCTCCAACTTTATGTTACACTCTTCACACAAAATTCTAAGTGTTTTAAACATAGATAGATAGTCTTCAATGAAAGAAAAATCATTTGGACATAAAGTCAATATTTGATTTTCTAACTAATGTGCTCGAATAATATTTTGTTTGCCAAACACCGATTCAAGATTTTCCCAAGCTTCAACGGGGTCATTAATTTCTTGAAGGTGGAACCTTAAATCACGAGAGATGGACATTCTGATCATTCCATGTGCCTCGTCATTCGTATTATCCCATTTTACTTTATTTTCATCATCAACGGGTTCTTTTTCCTTTCCCAAGTAATCTGGTACATGCCTTTACTTCTTATTAAATCCTTCATATGGGATTTCCATTGGAAGTAGTTGATGTTGGTAAGAAAAATATCACTAGAAGAAGCCATATTAAATATGTAGATAATATGGATTTAAAAACTAAAAATGATGATATGGATGGAAAGATCTCAAAAAATTAGGCATTTTTAAAAAAATGACAGTGAAAACGGACTTCGGATGTGAAATTTATTCCCTCACTTTTATGAATAAGTTGCTTCATGAAGTGACCCACTTTTATAAAAACAAGTGGGGATCACATTTACAATGAAGTTACTTTATAAAAGAAAGTTGCATGCAGGATATATAACTTTTAAATAAAATATTAAATATACATATAGTGATTCACTTTTATACTTGAAGTGAAATACACTTTACAATGGATGCATGCACATTTTCCAAACAAGTAACAAAAAAAAGACTTGAACTCAAGACCTCTTACTTAATAAGGAAACTTTTAACCAACTGAGTTAGCAATGCATATTGTATTGTTTAGAAGGAGGATTGGGGGTGGTGTTGTTATTGTGGAAAACGGATTTGGAGAATGTGCTCATAAAAAACTATTTTCACACAAGGAAAAAATTTTGTTTCTCGATGACAACAAGGGTTAGACCTCAGTTAGCTTACCCGAAAAATGCACCTTTTCCTATATGTTTATGATTTCTGAGATTGCATAGGACGTGGGGCAAAGAGAATACACAGATCTAAAAGAGTAACAACCAAGAAACAAAAAAATATAAAACCAAAATAATACTATGCAAAAATTTGAAAAAGGTGTATTCAAACTATATACCTCTAGATCTGATTGAAATGGTCATATCTTGGGAAACAAAAACCTTTTCGAGTGAAACGAAAAATGTTTTTAAGTGAAAGGAGAGCTCTGGATGTAATGGAATAGTCCTCTCATCTCATAGATGTGCGAAAATGGCAAAAACGAGAGATGAGACAATTCGGCTTCACAATTTCGATCTACAATGGGAGCGGGTCTTCAAATACGCTATGATACCATGTTTGAAAACAAAGTTATTCCAACAGAGGATGAACACCTTCAGTAACTTCTCACACAACCAAATCAAAGATTAACACATCGATATTTTGACATGGTAAAACCCCTGCGGGGAAACATCCATGGCCCCAACCAATGCAACCACTTAGAGGAATTTATTAATGCAAAAAAAAAAGATTAAAGAGAGATTTTACAAGAGATTTTGTCACAATCGATCATCAAAAAATGACCCTCCATTCTCTTTAAATAGAGATCATGGACCAATCAAGTGTTAAGCCACAAATCAATGTAGTCGTTAAGATCAAGGAGAATATGAATCGTCAGGTCACTCTATGTCGGGAACATAACGTGACCAACAGATTTCCTAACTACAAATGCATACTAAAGAAACACACTAAGAAACACACTTTTACCTAATGATACATTATACCATGTATATATTAACTAGCTTGTAAGTGTCTAAATATCCTAGCACAGAGGAGTTTCGCAATACTAAAACCAACCTTTTTTGTTCTTTTGTTGAATTTAGAAAATATTTTGATGTGGTTCCCAGGAAAAACCTTTGGGATAGGTTGGAAGAGATAAAAGTTCATTTCGAGTTGAGGGATGCTACAATAAGGTTATATGAGAATGTTATTTCCAATTTTAAGAACATTGAGGGATGGTCGAAAGTGATTAACAACAATATTGGAGTCAAGCAAGTTTATCCCTTATCCCCTACCCTTTTTGGCATATACATTGACAAGTTAGAAGATTTCTTGGAAGAAGAAGGTTGTGTTGGCCCTACTCTCACTACTATATTCATCAATCTTCTTCTTTATGATGATTATATTATTGTTATGGCGAGGAGTCCCCATGATCTTGGAAAGCAACTAAGAATCCTCGAGGATTGTTTCTCCAATATGGGTATTAATATTAATAGAGATAAGACTGAGGTCATGATCATTACATCTAATAAGATCACTTATGATACCATCATATATGACAACAACTTGGAGGAAGTGACTTCATACAAATTTCTTGGAATCGATATTCACCATAAGCTCAACTGGAATTATAGCATTGATCAAACGATTATTAGGGGATGGAAAGTTTATTATGGGATTGAAAACAATTGTCAATCAACTAATATTTGGATATGTGATAAGAAGAAACTCCTTTTTCAAACTCTTGTTACACATGTTATTCTATATGGATGTGAGATCTAGGGATGACATATCTCTCGTGAATTCTGGAGAAAGATAGAGAAAATCAAAAAGAATTTTATAACCTATAATCTGAAAAGTAAAGGAAATACACCCTATACGATCCTCCTTTTAGAAGAAACCCTTTCCCCCACTGAGAGCACAGTTATGACTAGATACCTAAGGAATAATAACACATTAAATAACATGGAAGGAAATTGGCTTCCTAAAATTGCTTCAAAATACATTCATAAACACCTTTGACTCAAACGAGGATGGCATAAAGATGACCAATCTTGGCTAATCCATTGGGGAGTCATGGAAGAAAACATTTTATTTATTTATTTATTTACTGGGGGAATCGACAACTCGCGGTTCTCGTAGTCACGTGACATGGGGTCGATCCCCATCGACTACCACTATAACCCCAGGTGCAACCACCCAGCCCGCAAGAATGGCGCACGAGTAAATCCGGGTGAGAATCGAACATGAGACTTCATTTTACAAATTTCCTTCCATTTACACGGCACTTGCCAATCCGTCTACACCCGTGCGGGCATGGAAGAGAACATTTTGGAGAATAAAGATACTATTAAAAATATCATTAAATCGAAATCTATGGAGAAAATGTGGCATGACAAAGAGTTAAAGGGAAAATTAAAATTAAGGTATTATAAGGATGTAATCAATGCTAATCTAGAAGATCAAAATTATCTCTATGTTTTGGCAAGTGTAAAGAAAAAACTAAGCATTGCTAAGATAAGAACAAATAAAAAAATAATCATTGCTAAGGTAAGAACAAATTCTTACTAGTTCCATAGTAAAACGAGGCTTTGGTAAATTCCTAAAACGTCATGTGATGAAAGAGTTCATCACCTTTGTGACACTAAGAAGGTTGAAGATGAAAAACATTTTTTATTAGATTGTCCAACCTACACCCAAATTAGATCTTAATTTCAAAATATTTGTAGCACTACCAACCTTCCTGACCTTTTAACTCAACAAAATTATGATGATCTTAGAAAGCTTCTCTTAATAGTTGAAACAAAATTTTAAAGAATTGCAAGAATTCATTTAACCTCTTAAAATCTCATAGAAAAATTTGATGGTGCTTGAACGATCAACATCATCATCTTTTAATGATTTGAAA
>ML792292.1:368667-382787 GCA_009831015.1 Picea engelmannii | reverse complement strand
AGTTATGGTTTCTTACTATTAAGAAGGTTTTTTAGAAAAATAAAATGCATCATATTAAATATTTTTTTAAATGTTATTTGTAAGTTTATATATAGTGTAAATGAAAGTATCATAATTAGATTATTATAATTTTGGTTATGGAGGAGGTCTTCAAGTGTTTATGAAGTTAGGTAAGTATTTAGTTTTGGAACCAATTTTATTATAGAGATAATGGGCATTGATTTTAATTTTGACATTATTATCGATTTTCTTTTTTAATGATACATTGTTGAAAACAAAATTTTTGCTAAGATTTATAAAATCTTTTTAAGATTTCAACCTTTTTTATTAATGACTTTATTCTCACTCTATATTTTATATTTAAGCTCACACTAATTAATATTGTGTATATTACTAATTTGATCAATTTTGTGTTGTGTTTCAATAATTAAGTCAAACTTTAAAATCTCAAGTCCAACATTTTTAAAGTCTTTGATGACTATTCATTATACTAAAAGCAATGATGTAGAGATTATATGTAGCGTAACTAAAAATGAGATTAAACATCATAGGTCATGTACAAAATATTTAATCAAATAAATAGTTCATTGCATGAAAAATAATGAGATTGCATATAGCATTGAGGAAAAAGTCACCATATTTATTGGAGTTATAAAGTGTAAAATAAATGGCTAATTTTCTAATAACTTTAAAAAACATGAAACTTAGAAAACATAACAATTGACAATCTCTTTGAATCCTAAATTTAGTGTGAGAGAGTCTTGCTTCCCAAACTCCATACCTTCAACTAGCTGATGCACCATGTCATATTCCTTTTAACTCCCCACTAGTTGAATTCACTAATACAAATTGATTAATTGTTTCATAATACTACTATCTTTCAAATGGAGCCAAACTTGAAGATTCAACTTGAGAATCTTCAAGAAAATTTTATCTTTATTATTGAGGAGATAAAAAAAAAAAGAAAAAATCTCCATTTTTGAAGTATTGGGTCACTTTTTCTTTATTTATAATTTTTCAAAATCAGTGAAGAGTGTCCTCAAATAGTGGATTTTGACTTATTTCTTTATATTCTCTTAAACCCCTTAGAATTTATATGAATTTATTTCTTTCATTACACATTGTCCAAATTTTAAATTTTAGATGAATTTGCAGACCCTCTTCATTGAAACATTTATACTCCTTTCCACTATAAACTTACACCTAAAATTTCATGTGATTTGAACATTATCTACTTCTATGATGGCCAAAATAAATTTTTTACTCCACATGTATTCTCTATTCTCTTTTTTACAAAATTTTTAGTTTACTAGTGTGGCATGACACATGGTTGTTGATGTGAAGTAATGACTACATCTCATTTTCTTATTCTTCCATAACATATTATATTTTCCACATCACCTTCTTTGTGGTTTCACTTTAATCATTTATTGACATATATACTTACATACATATATGTATATACAAATTTATAGATTTATATAAATAAATGAGATATGGGATCATTAGAGCATATTGTTCCATGAGATCATCCAAATGACACAATTCTCATTATAGATGTGATTGTGGTCCCTCCCTTATCCTTTCATTTTCATGACCCTACGGTGGTGTCACACTTGCACATGTGCCATGTATTTATTGATTATGGAGGTTGAACCTTGCTAACCCTTAAAACCAACCCTTTACCTCCATAATATCAAATGATCAAAACACATGATGTGCCCTTAACAATTGTGGACGTCAAGGCATGGTTTCCAAAAATATTGATCCAGTCTCCACAATTGCCACTTACCACCATTGCGAAGACCAACATATTTTTTCGATTACCACCCACTCGTTCTCTACAATACTACCATAATATTTATCATCTAACTTTTGTACCCTACAAAATACCAAAACCCATTGATCCAAAAACCACATATGTTCTTCCACCATAGATTTTCTCCTTTCTATGTGGCTTCCATATATAAATTTGATTCCAAGTAAGCTCTTTCACATCATTTTACTATTCCATATATAAACCTAATTCCACGTAATCGCTTTCACATCATTGTACTAGCCCATGTCAAAGTCTTGGGATCCATGTCATATTTTCAATATTTTCCTCCAAAAATAAGTAATTTTTGTGTGTGTGTGCACAAGTGCATGTAATTCAATGTATATATTTCAACTCCACATGACCACTTGATCTTTATCCATTCAATTTTCAACTCAACCACCATGAACCTCAGGTATGGCCACTCGAATTTGACCCCCTGATCAATATTTTTCTTCTCCAAAAAAATTTCAATCCTAATTATTGGCAATTTTGAGTCCATTAGCAACCAATTAACCTATAATAACATTCATTTAAATCTTGTGATCATGAAACATCAGGGTTTTGAATTAGAGTTGAACTTCATAACCATAATTTAATTCATGACACCTCCACACCATACATATAATTTCATAAAAAACACCATCTAGGATTTAAAAAAAAAAACACAAATTCCTCAATTATAGTCTTATATTTAGTTGTTTCATGGACATTTCATCAAAATATTTCCATATATGCCATATTTTTTTCCTGTACACACTAATTTCTAGCCCATATAGCCCCAATGTTGTAACTAGTGGCTCTAATATCATATTGTAACATACTCGATGACCTTTATGGACTACTGAGGCTACGAGGTGCTCCATAAACACACAAAAAAATTCTTGAAAAAATAACAAAACATAATTAAATATATAACATGAACATCAATAATTTGGCATGTTCATAAACAAATCAAGAACGCTCATTTTCTACAAATTCTTCATAAATTGGTTGTAGAAGAAGGATATTTCTCGCAACCATAGGCTCTCTATTACACCTAAAGAGCCATGCCAATAGGAAATCCATTGCGGATAATTCCTATGGCATGGCTCCAGTTCCTCTCACATATCCAAATTGCCAAAATTCCCAAGTTAGGTTATCTTCTAGTAGAGAAATCCCCTCCACCCCGCCCCCCCTCCCTAAAAAAACCAACCCTCTTCTGCCTCAAACTACAAAACCTTAGGATTGGGATTCCATTAATATCAAAAATTTCCTCTTCACACAATAACATTTTCCCTATAGGATTGGGATTCCATTAATATCTGTAATTATTCATAATTTATAGATATAAAATTATGGAATTTTAGTTTTAGATAAAAAAACTCAAGGGAGAATAAATCATAATAAAGAAATGACTTACATGCCCAAAATCATACAATATATTTTCATTAAAATAAGAGACCATGGGCCTCTTTGAGAAGTACAATTATCTCACTTTGGAAACTAATATCAATGTCAATAATAATCATAAATCAAACTTTTAATGAATCTAAGGAAACAATAAAATATTATTATTCTCACTTGTCCTCGTAAGCCCCCTTTCTTTCTCATCACGTGGATTCATAGCCCCCTATTATTTGTCCTTCTTATTTTGAAACCTATTTTGTATTTATATTATAGTTCAATGTACAATTTACAAGCCACCTATATACATCTTATATACTTTTCATCATATACACATATACATTAATAATAATGGGATCCAAACTTGGGTATTACAATATTCCTACATATTCTATAACTCCTTGGATGAGATGCTTATAATCAAAAGAGGGAAGTGTCTATTAAAGATATAGTGCGATGAGAAAACCAAATGGCTTGTAGATGCATTGCAGAAGATTTTAGGAGTGGAAAATGTCAATTATAAAGTATGTTAGGAAAGTTGTGTCACACACCTTGAATGCATACATGTTTGCTACTCATGCATGTGGCTATGCATGCAAACTTAGCATATTAAATCAATGACTATATGAAAACCTAGTGTATTAAATCAAAGAAGCCATGTGATCTGTAAATTGTTGTGGATATTCCAATGGAACAATTCGTCACAACAAATCTGATAAATGAAACTGAAATCTATACTATGAAGGTTAAATTACTTTAGATTCCAAAGTATTTAGTTACCAATTTTATTCTTATGCATGAAATAGAGGAAAATATACAACAATAAAGAACAATCACACACGATTCACAAGATAGCACAAATATTTTCTCTAGGAAATTATTACAGGAGAAGACTGACCTGAAAGGTGAGGTTGATTTGTTCTCTTTTATATGGTATGGAAGTAATGCAAGTACAAAGGAGAAGGAACTCTCTGTGGAGTTACCTGTGACCTATGGCTTGTTAGGATCCTACACAACATTAACCCCCTCTATTTCGATCTCTAATTTCCCACTCCTAGTTGTTTCTCTATGCAATGGAACAAAATACAATAACATAGAATGGAACCCGCTTCTCCTCCTAGTGGCTCAATATTTGACATAGTCTGATATCCTTCTAGGGGTAGGTTTTTTACTTCCTCAATGATCAACTATGTTAGGGTTTTGAACACTTTAGAAAATTATTGAATCTCCTCATGTGGTTATCCCTCATATGCATGAGTAATCGGGGCTAACATGGCATCCTCTCATACAATGGTGGTCAACATAATAGGTCAACTTGCAGGAGGAAGAAATTTTGCATACAAAATTCAACTAACGCACAGTCTGCACTTTTGGAAAGGCCTCGGAGTGTGAAACAACAATAAGGGGGTGGGAAAGATTTTTAGACACCGGAAACCCAAAAAACATTGTTTAATGCTTCAAAATGGCCTCAGAAGGTTCCAAACCCCAATTTTCAAACTGGGACTTGCCACTAAAATGACCTTGCAAGTTGATTCCTCTAATTTTTTCCATTTTGAAAGCATTAAGATATATGAAAAATAACATACTTATCCAATTCATATCATGATGCATGGAAATCATTCACGATACCAACTCAATGCACATGTGCAATGTGTCTTGCATAAGGAGAAATTGATGCATGGAATTATTCTTGTATATTCAATGGATGTATTATATAAGAGGTGAATTATTGGAATTGCTAAATTTTCCTGATTACTCCTATTAAGAGTGAAAGTTTGTAAAAAGTATTGTAACATTTATATTAAGATATTTCTTTACAGCATTTGGATTTCTCCCCAAAAGGGATTTCCTTGGGAAATCATTGTTTCATGGTTTGATGTTCTTATAATCTGAAACTCTACTTCCTTTCATTTGGTATTAGAGTTTGGTTACCTTGGACACTAGGTGTTTCATACAAGGCTTGTTTAAATATAATTTTGTTTGAGAGAGATATTGCATAGAAGGAAATCTCATTCTATGAAAAATGAAAACATGTTAAGACTATAAATAACAAGGTTGTAACATACCACCTCGTTACGGCGACAAATCCCTTATAACTAGTGCAATTTTTTGTTTTTTGTTTTTAAAAGTGTGTGCATGTGTGTACAAGGGAAACAAACACATTCGACTCTGCGTCGCCACCCGACGACTAACAAGACGCAACAAGGATGAACACAACAAGAATACATAAGATGCACAACAAGTATCTGCATGCATTTAATGATGATCAATCAACTATAAGTAAGACTGACTACCCATACATCCTACCCTGCAATGGTTAGGACCTCCAAGACACATAAGCAATGCTAAATCCCGGGTTCCCATCGATTTTAACCATTTAAGGTCTCAGGGCTAGCGACTGTTCTGAGGAACATGGAGGTGTCTACATCGCGCCCAACACAAGCATACCACGTGATGAAATTACTACCACCAAGCACAACAATAAGTAAATGAGCAACCACATCCTCTACTGAAGGTGCAAGACAAAAGGACTCATACAACGACCAACCAATATAAGACAAGGTATTGTCTATCACTCAACTCTGATTGATTACAGACCAATTACTCCATTTAAATTTCATTAACCAACGAGTACCTTTAGCATAAGGTAAATCAAATTAATCTCAATCCCCCATTTATTAAGTCATGAAATCTTATTTTACTTAGTTCAAGGACATTACAATTGTATGCTATCACTAACAGAAAAAAGATAATAGCATCGCCATGAAATGATGCCCATAATACCTTTTGTAGCACAATGGCTTTCAATTATCACAATCATCTTGCCTTATATGTGTTAACCACAATAAATAAACTGCGATTTCGTTACCATAATGATGAATACCTTAACACTTACTTTACCATGAATATTAGCATTACATAAACCATTACACCACATTACCTTAACATTACATTACAATACATTACCCTACATTAACATTCCATTGCATTAACATTCCATTGCATTACAATACATTCCAGTACATTACATTAGCACTTCACTAACAATTCATTACATTGTGATTCATTACATTCTATCAAATTACCTTTCATTAACATAAAATTGCAGATAGAATAATAGTGACTTTACTTTTTATATGTTATCTAACGCTAACTTTACACTCTATATTATATTGGAAAACATTACTCTTACAATTTCAGAAACAATAATTTCAATGACATTACCCTTCCAATAACAATATAATTTACAGTCATAACACATTTACTCCTTCGTTAAAAGGACACTAAAAGCATCTGAACTTTGACTTGGCTAATTATTCAAGGATATAATTAATCTCACCAGCTGGCATAAATTATAATTTAACCATAAATTTATTGTCCAGACATCATACACAGCCCATCTATTATCCAGGACATCATACACAACTCAAGGGCAAGGTTAAAATGCGCCTTCATATACTTACTCATCCATCTAAAATTGATCATTAGTAAAATCTAACTGGGTATTAACGGTAAACAACAACATTAACAGTGTCAAGGCAGAATGCTATCAATAGAACAATTAAGAAAAACCATAATCTCAACGTGTTGTCTAGCTAAAGACCGAACTACCAGGTAACGAATTGACTAAAAAGACTACAGGAAACTGCTGAGAAACAGGTGTAAATAAATATGGCTATTTCGCAAGTCAAAAATCGTTACCTAAATAAGTTCCACTGTTTCCAACACAGTCGCACTGTTAAGATTACTTTATTTAAATAAAACGTTGCAATATTAATGCCGCTTGCCAGCAGGGCCGACAATGCCAAGTAAATAAAAACACCATCGTTAGCATAAATCGAGGAAGGGTAACCTCAACTGCAGACCTCAACTATAGTGACTACCATCGTGACTTGCTAAAAGTTAGCTGGAGGGAGCTATAAAGATTGCTAAAGAAGAAAAGCAGGTATAGGAATCCCCTAAAACACGGGTAAACAAAAAGGGATTCGCTGCTTCCACAGACCTCTGTCTTTCCAATTAAAAATTGGTCACTCAGCTTGCACAGGATGTTGTCAAGGTACTTATAATAGTAGTCGCCATCCTCCAGAAAGGGCGGTCTAGAAATTATGGTAATTTAAACATTCCGGTCATCTATGCAATGACCGGCATCAAGGAACGATGGTCTGTCCGCCATGAAGTGTCGGCGAACACGGAATTGTGTGGCATAACCTTCAGGCAAAATCGTGATTGGTACACGTTATTCCACACCGCCATTCGATTAGCATATGGTTATTCAACCCTAGCTCGAATCCCTCTGCCTTACTATACAGTAATCAATGCAGGAATTGGTGCGCCCAATGCATAATCGAATCCAAGGGTAAATTTTCCGTTGGATATGGATCCCACGACCCTGTCCCTTAACCAAAAGGTTTTACCCTCGAGCTATACACGAGAGACACGAAAGATGCTTCACACTGATCTACGCCTGACCAGAGAGGTCATTACATCCAACGTATTATAGTATGCTAGGAATGTGACAAGAGGCACAATCATAAGGATTCATCGAATGGAGGGTATTCACCATAAAGGTAGCATTCAACAAAAAGGAAAAATTTCATGCATCTAACAATAAAACATAAGCAGGTGGACGGAAAATAAAAAATGGATGAATACGTAGTTAAGGGGTCGGTTGCAGGATGCAGAGGACGTTAAGACACAGAGAACGCGAGTGTCCTAGCATGAGACAAACTGTGGCAATTACTCAATAGAATGAAACATCTTTAAGTCGGTTAACCCAAGCTAAATCGCGAATTTAAGGCATTCAAAGGGGGAAAATGCAAGGAGAACGTTGTCTCGGAGATGAGTATAGATTCGCTACTCCAACAAATCTTCATCCCAAAACAATTTGGTCCAAATACACAAAGATATTTTTCGCCACCACAGGAGTCGCAGGAAGCAGATTCTGATTCCTATTGTTCTAAAATTTCTGCAAAAAAAAAATTACATTTTCTATGCCAGGAAACGCAGATCGATTCACAAGGGTTTCTATTTTGTCGTAGAGCATGAAAATCGTTGTCACAACGAAGAGACGCAAGCAACAGTCAACACAGGCGAGGGTAGGGAGAATCAATGCAGAGCTAAAACTGATCATTGAATAAAACGCTGATTTAAATTGTGCACGACTATAAAATGCAAGGTTAAACTTTATTCATCAATGCCTAACAGTAAACACATATCATAGTTAAATACTTTTTACATCTTCGGGGCACTGATATTGACAAGTTGAAAACAACAAGATAATGCCATATTGGAAGATGCAAGCCCAACAATTAGATTCCCTACCCAATACACATGCAGATGTAGATCATAAATCCTAATGCATTTTACTCTACAAAATAAAAGCACGTACTGTTTCTTGATTGCCCGCTTCGAATGACGTCCCACGCGCTCCTTGACACTCCCGCTTGCCGACCGCTGAGACCTCACCAGTAACTCCCAACCAATCACTAGGGGTACTCTGCATCCCCCTTATTCCCCCGAGCCGCAAAGGGGCCACACACTATCTAGATGGTATGTCTAGCTTCCCAGCTCGCCTCACAAGGCCGAGCTACCACTCCTATCCGGGCTAGAAAATCCCAACTCTCCACAAGTAATCAGTCAAGTCACAAATCCGACAACGTAACGTTACGCTAACAGCCGATCCCCTTCTTCCTCGCATTCCCTTTCTTTCATAGAGTTATTAGAACCTCCAACTTTCCCTAAATCACATTTAAATTAAGTTTTAATAAAATCTTCTAAATATTCTCCTTCGCACAAGTGTCGTCCATCCCCATCTTTTCTCCAATAATTATTTTCTTTAAATTTACTAATTGTCTCATTTCCCTCACCCACCTAGAGTTGCTCCTAAAATTACTCCTAGGTGTTCCTAGATTCTCTTACAGGTTTAAATACTTTCCGTAAAATGAAGTTGCTAATTTAGTTCAATTTAGAAGGTTCTTAATTGCGGATTCTTTACTATGTTGACCTCGCTTTTTACCATAAGTTCCTTTCTTTCCCTTATTATGTTTCCTCCATTCCTTAGTTTCCTAATTTTTATTATTCCCTTCTTTCCCCTTTTTATTAGAGCCAAAATGGCAGCTGCGCTATTTAATATTTTCCTTTTATTATTAATTTAATATCTTTTTATACTTTCACAAGTTAAGAATTAAATTCTCCTTTACAATTTTTAAATCCACTCGTTTTAATTAAATTCTTACTCTCGTTATTTTACCCTAAGAATTTTATGAAGACAAAAACTGTTGGACAACTGAGAGGGGGGGGTGAATTAGTTGTCACCGAGCCTAAACAATTATGCTTCTTTTAAAACTCTTTGCAGAAACACTGAATGATGATCACAATAATGCAAGGAAATAAACACTGGCACATTCAGCATCAGTCATATATATGAGAAACATAGAGACATATATTTTCCGAGGAAACCCATACAGGGTAAAAACCTCTTTTTCTTTATATGATAAGTAATAATTACATTCCTTACATTATCATACATATGAGCACCAACTCATAATGAGGCTACAACATCTGTTTTGCAAGTTACAACTTGCTGAGAGCACCAACTCTCTATTTTCTCTAGCACCCACTAGAAGGAAGCACCAACTCCCTGGTTTCTCTAGCACCAACTAGAAGGAAGCAACAACTCCCCAGTTTCTCTAGCACCAACTAGAAGGAAGCACCAACTCCCTGGTTTCTCTAGTACCAACTAGAAGGAAGCATGAACACCCTGAGTGTTTCTAGCACCAACTGGATGGAAGCACCAACTTCCAATCATACAGGCACCAACCTATATAACAGAGAACAAGAGTTCTCCCTTGCACCACCCTACCACCCTGGTTTCTCTGGCTGCAACCAGATGGAAGCTACAACTCCCTATGTTCAAGCACCCACTTGAACTTCTGAGGACAAAAATCCTCCCTAGCACCTCCCTTCCACCCTGAAACATAAATCTTTGCTACTAAAACTTATTACAGTGATATAATGTTCAACAATGGCTTACCAGACTCATCACTGTTCTGCTGCATTTTGTTACTTTGTCTACCTCACTGCCTTCCAACACACATGACTTGCACTATTTGTTCTTCTACCATTTAAACTCTCTGCACCATGTCCCTTCAATGCAACCTTCCTCTACTGTGTATTTCTTCTCCTGTTCTCTGCCTCCTTGCTCACACTTCAATCCTTCTACACAGCGACCACAACAAATCCAACGGTAACAATAACCCTTCTCTTCTCTGTACTGTGTATATATAGCTTTTGTGCATATTGTGCATGCAATATTCGCCATTCCTATACATGTTCATATCGCGCCAATCTCCTCCACCTCTCGAGTGCTCTGCATGATCATCATCGTAACTCTTCAGCTTCTCTGGCCATTTTCCCACGTGTTCAGCATCATTGGATTTTATGTTGAGATTCCTCAGCCTCTCTGGCAGTTGAGACTCTTCGCCTTCCCTGTGACAGTCGAGCTCACCTTCTCTATTTCAATTACAGGCTTCCACGCTCATCCATCTGTCAATCCCTTCTAAGAATAGTCTTCCTTCACTTGGACGAAGCTTAGAGACTCTTCATCTCCTCTAGCGATCACACAAGGGTCTCTTCGAATTCTCTAGTAGACGCCATCAATGGTTTCTGGAAGTTTCTTTGTGTCGTGCATCAGTAGCCCTCTGATCAACACTTGATCTGACGGTTCAGATTACATCGCGATTTCACATATCACAATATCGGGATTCTTGATGTCAATAATCTTTGACATGTCCAACTCTCGATCCCTGAAACTCCGACAAGGACTGGAATCAACAGTCCAGATTCAACCTTAATCTGACGGCTCAGATTACATTGTGATTTCACATATCGCGATATCGGGATTCCTGATGTCAATAATCTTTGACATGTCCAACTCTAGATCCCTGAAACTCTGACAAGGACTCGAATCAATGGTCCAAATTCATCCTTAATCTAACGGCTTAGTTTACATCGCGATTTCACATATCGCGATATCAGGATTCCTGATGTCAATAATCTTTGACATGTCCAACTCTTGATCCCTGAAACTCCGACAAGGACTGGAATCAACGGTCCAGATTTGATCTTGATTCAGCGACTGCGATTGAATTCGTGATTTTGCATATCGCTAAATCGGGATTCATGTTGCATTGTTTCTTTGACATTTCCAACACACGATCCTTGAAACTCCTAAGTGGTGTCCATCTTCTAACGTCACACGTGGATTGACACATGTTGAATACTTCCACGTGTTACTCTGATTCGAGACTTATATGTGCCTGAAATGTTGAATCAGTCTGACACTTCTCATTACCTGGTTGTGCCACGTGTTCCTAGATGACGTGGTTTGTTGACATGAGTCGAATCGACGGTCCAGATGTGATCTTGATTTGATGGCTCATATTACGTCGCGATTTTGCATATTGTGAAATCAGGATTTTTTTGGATGATATTACTTGTCATCTCCAACTCTCGATCCTCGAAACTCTGACACGGATTTAGATCAACGGTCCACATAACCCCCTGAGATGGATGGTCCTCCTGCTTTCGAGATTTGTGAGCCCTCTACTCCTTGCACTTTTAAATATCGTGCATTTTTTCCTCGATCCAATGGTGGTCGAAATCGGTGCTCAGATATGACACCTAAGATCTATCCTCCTCTTCAGTGCACTCTTCTTGTCTTTATTTAGATCTGAAGGCCCTCATGCTGTCGGGAACTTTGGATGGGATCCAACGATCAGAAATGATTCTCGGGCCTTCGATCATTTTGTCAATGTTGCGTTGCCTTCGATCATTCGATCTTCCTGGACTTATCTTCTCTTTTCCTATTGATCATCAGTGTTGTACTCAAGCCATCATTACTGATGTACTTGCCATCAGTGACAAGCTTACGTTGCCTGTAAAACATACCAAACATCCTCTGCACTATCTCTTTTGATCTTATCGAGGTTGCTCTGCAGCTTCTTCCCAAAATACTTCTGGTGCCCATCTGTTACATTCTTCCTGTATTCATGACATCTTCATTGCTGTAATTGCCATCAATGACAAGCATATGCTACCTGTTAAACATTTCCAACAATCTCCCCCTTTGACATTGATGGCAACAAAGGCACCTAGATTATTTTCTCCCCCTTTGACATCAATGTCAAAGAGAACATGCTCCCCTTGAGTTGTTGCAGTATTTTAGAAGGTATCAGATATTAAATCAATGCAAACTCCCCCTGACGGGATGGACTCTCTCATTTGAGGCCTTCATAATATTTGTATCTTAACCAAAGTCTTCTCTTTCTGATTCTTGGACCTATTCATCTTCAGCTTCCGTTGTATCCTCTGTGCAAAATTCAAAATTTCTCACCTCTCTTACTCAGACTCCTTTATCAATCTTCTCATGAGTGGATGACTGTCCATTTCACTGTTATCTCTCTGCTTCTGAATATTTTCCCCCTTTGTTCCTAAAAGGTTAACTTTCCTTGACAAGGTCTTTCCTCTTGCTGTCTCTACAGGATGTCATGTACATCATATTGTACATCAGAATGTTGTTGTCTTACTTGAAAACTGTGCAATTGTAGCTTGTACTTTTTAAATAGCCCTTGGATCTCCCCATTGAATCTCATCGATCTCTATTACTACAATTTTCATTTTTATTCCATGATTCATTCAATCCAGGGCTTTTATGACCATATTCAATCATAGGAGAAAACTTCTACACCCACTCTCATGCCTGCTTTTCTTTCTCACAAATGAAGGACCTATATCAGGTTTCTTAGGAGCACCGATTTCTACCTTGTTGAGTCCAATATCGGATTTGTCATTTGGTGATCTCTGGCTATCCAAGACCTTGTCCAAAGTCATGGATCTACTCAAGAACTTGATTTGGGTGTCTGCCTTCTCAATCTTCAAGACTTATGATTCCTGTTTATGACATGGTTCTTCTCCTATTTCTTTCGTGGGATAAATGTTGACTGAGCATTCTTTTATTGTATATGAATCTTCTTCTTTACTTGCAGGGGAGGTTTTGACATCAACATTATTGTTTGTTCTTATACTGTTATTCACCATTTGTCCTTAGTTTACCTTTACCTTACATTCTTTGGATGTGAGCACATCTTCACTTCCTCTGTCACACTTTTGACTTGAACTGAGCGAATTATGTTTCAGACCATCCACATGCAGAATGTATTGGGTATCTCCTTTGTCATTACTCAAACTCATCATCCCTCTATCCTTGATTTTACCTGGTTCATCATTTTCAAGGATCACATTTCTTGTTTTTCTTTTACTTATGGACAATAGCTTATCCTTGTCTCCAGTCACGTGTTTGGAACATCCACTGTCTATATTTCCAGAGGCCTTTTGTTTTTGAGTTGAAAGTGCTTGACCACATTTTTCACTATCTTTCCTCTTACATGTGCTGGTCTTTCTATCTAAGAACTTTATTCTTGGATCTGCTTTGTAATTCTTGAGATGACAGTTTGCAGCTTTGTGGCCAAAGTTGTGACAGTTATAGCATTCAATCTCATTGTTCAATAGGTCAGAGTTGTTGTTGCAGGGTTGTCTACTCATTGATTGTTTATTAATCCTTGACCTCCTTAGTTGCATGTCTCTAGACTTAATTTGGCAATTTGCAATATGTGATGGTTTGTTACTTTGTTGTATCATTCTTTTTTGTGGCGGAAATTTATTCCTTGGAAATCTTAATTGCTCAAGTCTAATTCTTAAGGAATAATTTACAGCTTTGTGACCAAAATTAGAACAGTAGAAACAATATCCATAGAAAAATTCTTTGTACCTGGAAAATGATTGTCTTCTTTGAGCAAATCGATTTCTTTCATGTTGATGATGTCTTTGAGCAGGGAGTGCATTATTTCTTTGTTCTACA